>APFE030026875.1:101394-159108 GCA_000404065.3 Pinus taeda
CAACAGTGTTTAAATTAGTAAAGCAAGAGCATTTAAGAATTCATGCTTATAACTAATTTAGAGGAAAACATAAAAAATAATAACATTTGGAAACAGAGTACAATTAAGCAAATTCTGTTTCAATCTCTTATGCAAATTATTCAGGAATGGATATGATGATATTATAGACTAATATAAAATTTCAGAGAAAGGGTAGGAACACTTATTGAACTGTTGTCCAACACTTGAATCCTGCAACAAGTCCTGTGCTTTAAATCCTCATCCAACCAAGCCACGAAAAATTTCTCCAAGCACTTTTATTCTGAAGTTTCAATGTTACAGCCAAGTAATGGAATCCCCTCAATGCTTCCAAGAGTATAGTATTTATACCAATTCTAAACTAAAATATCTTGAAACAAATATCAAAATTGGTTCACAAATCTCTCTAACTATTTACATAAATAGAACTTAATTAAAGGACACTCAAACTAATGCATCTATTTGGCACTATTTTGTATGGATAGGTGATGACAAAGAGAATAATTCGAATTTCATCCAACTCTTAGTTGATGATGAGGCATCCAAGTCACTAACTGTTTCCTTTCTTTGTGCAATCTTCTTCAACAATTCTGCAAACTTGGGGTCCAATGATATTTTTGTATTTCTCAATCCGTAATAGATATGTAAAAAGTTAAAGAGGTTATTGTAGATAAATATGTTGGTGAGATAAACCCCTTTCATTTTCCCAAAATTCCTCCCCAGCTATGCATAATAGTCTCTGTAAACAATATGTGTAAAACATAGTTTTACAGAGTCTGAAAAATGGCCTGTAAAGATGCGCATGTATCTCTCATTATAAAATCACTGTGAAAAAACTGAGATAGGTTTTTGTAGATGGTTATCTTAGGCACAAAAACCTCCTTCAATTTTGTACGAAGTATTTTTTATTGGCCAAAATACTCTCTGCCAAATGATGACTTAAACTGCAATTTTATGCAAAAAGTGCTTTCCAACATTGTTTAATATTTCCAACACCATAATGGCTGTTAGAAAAGTGAGAGAGGTTTTTGTATATGGCCCTCTTAAAAACATAAACCTCCTTCATTTTTGTAAAATTCATCCTGGATTGATCACACTATTTTCTGCAAAATTATGACTAAAATATGCAATTTCTGCAAAAATGTTCCTTCTTGTTATGTTTTTTCATCTTTTTTCTTTCTTGCTCTTTTGACTGTTTTACTTTCACTTTAGACAAATCTCAATATTGGTGAAAGTATTATCATCTCTTTTTACCATTTTACTGCCTTCTGTATTTACTTTTACTGTTTACCTTTGACTGCTCTGTAACTTCGCTTTAACTTTCACTGACTTTTACCTGATACACTTTAACCACTGATACTCTTTAACCACTGATACTCTTTAGCTGTTATGCTTTCTAACCTCTGTTTGAATAGATTTGATAACAATCTTGGAGTAAACAAATCTTATGACTAGTATTAAGACTTCTTATACAAGGATGTGATCTTCTGATTACCTCTTCTGGGGACAACCAAGTAGATTTTTCAAGCAATTCCCCAATGGACAAGGGAGTGAGGTTTTGACCAGGTTCAAAATGGAGCATCACATTGATAGCTTGGGGAGTAACGGGGAAACTAACACTCAGGTCAGGGGATATTACAGCTCTTTGAGTCAGATCATAGTTAGAATGGCAGTAATGGATGATTTCTGGGAAATAAATGACTGAAGGAATGAGATACCTTGGGAGATTGGATTCCCACAACCCTATAAGATTGTGCCCCTTTGAGTATTCGTCTCTGCAGCGACAATAGCTCAATAGGGGACTTTCATCAAAATGCAGGTCTTTAATTTGGAAATCTTCATCTATCAAAGGTAAATATTCCAATTCACGATGAGGAGCATTCAGTGGAGTAATATTCAGAGCTGCCGACTCCTCCATTTTGGTTCTTGTGGATTCAAAATGGAGGTTTCAGATGTGGGCCCGTCGGGCTTTAAAGCAGTTTAAGGTTTAATCTAATCACCCTGGGCGATATCTAATAGGCGGAAAAGGTTATTAATTAGTCCTGATGACTAATTAATCTGTATGCGTAAAGAAATGGGTTGCGGCGGGGTTTGGTTAAGTGGATTGCCAGGTGGACAAACCACGGTGGCACGAAACTTTTCGAAAGTTTTATTCATATTTTTGTATTTAAACATACATATGGCATGTTTAAAGTTTTTGTATATATATTTTTATTTATATGGTAACAAACAAATATTATTTAATTACCATAAGGGCGGGATTATAATATAATGATAATTTTAACCAAAGGGTGTATAGTGGGTTATTATTTTAAATGTGCGGGGATATAAATACTTTGGTTAAACTTTATAATAGAGGGGTTTTTGGGATATTTATAAAAAGGGAGTTATATACTTAGGATAAGGTATTTTATTAGGGATTTAGTATAATAGAGTTAAATGTAAATATGGCAAAGGACAAGGAAACTCAAAATATTTTTGCACATCTAAGAAAGTGATAACTTCTGAAGTAAATTGCAATAATTTATCTTCAACACTTAAAATTAGAATAGCAAGTTATTTTGAGGGATTTTTATGGGATTTCGCATGAGTTTCCTAAGTAAAATAGGATTTTACTTAGGACAAAGTTAAAGATGGAAGATTATAATGATGGATTATCTTAAGTACTTAGGTCGTTTTGATCATTAGGCCGAGGGTCTGGTCCCTCCAGAGGTCAAGGAAATGCCTTGAGCCCCTTTGATATCCAAATACCTTAGTACTTTGCGGGAAATTAGTGAAACTTTTGAGGGGAATGTGATGAGGGAGGTTAATGAGTTTGACTTTGCTTGTGGTGATTTTCCAGTGTATTTCCTGCTTTAGTACTTGTGATGAAAGTAAAGGATCAAAAACATCTAGCAGCATCATTCATCAGATAACACTTTGCAGCACCATCTACCTACCCTGTCTACTTAATACTACGATTTTCTCTTCTTTATTAGGGTGCATTTAGACTTGCAAACCCTCATCAACATTTTGTCTTTTCACAAGGAAAATCTATCTAATTCTACCCTTATTACATCCAAGGCCTCAGATTAAACTGTTGAGCACCTTTTATTAACTCTAACTATCTACTTATCTGCTAAAATTAAATTGTTTGGTTAGATATTTATTCTCTAATTTATAACATGAAATTGAAATATAAGTAAGCCAAGTTTAAACAGTTTGACTTATTCATGAATTGTGGCAAAGGTTGGACAAGCTGCACACAATTGTTTTATTACAAAAATGAAGTAGTAGTGGCATTTGAATTTACACACTTTCCTTCGTCTATTTTTGCTTGGGGTTCATTTCTTTCATTTATTTTTGACCACTTTATTGTTATTACCCTTTGATTTTTCTTTTAGGGTATACCCTCTTTACATTTTTTAACTTTTTTGATTTTTTGGTTTTTCAAGAATATGGAACACCTTTGCTCAAGAAAGAAGGTTTGAACATATTCCATAGTTCAATCAAGACAATCATGAAAGATGAAACCTATTGGTATAGGAGGCTAACAGGGAGAATACAAATCAAAATTTTTTAATCAATATTGCAAAAGTTGTGGGATTCTGCAACAATTTACAGTGCCTCATACACCTCAACAAAATGGAGTTGTTGAGAAGAAAAATAGAACACTAGTGGAATGTGCGTGAAGTATGCTTCAAGGTAAAAATATCTCTAATTGTTTTTGGGCTAAAGCCATTAATACTGTTGTTTATTTGAAAAATAGGAGTCCAACCAAAAGTTTAAATCTAAAAACACCTTTTGAGGTAGTTTATGGATATAAACCAAAAGCAACTGATTTAAGAGTTTTTGAATGCAAGGTACTTGCTCATATTCCAAAAGATGAAAGAAGAAAACTTGATGCAAAATCAATTAAGTGCACATTCATTGGTTATTGTAATGATCAAAAGGCATACAATTTGTTTGATCCTACTTCACATAGATTGATTGCAAGTAGGGATGTGGTGTTTCATGAAAATGTAGATGAAGGTGATAAAATGAATAACACATGTGTATGGCATGATATTGATGACTATGTCAAAATAGAAGCATGTTGTGAACAAGAGCAACAGGTATAGAAGAGATATATGTTCAAGAGAAAGAAGCATCCAACAGTCATAACACTCCAAGAAGAGAACAAGAGACTCCAAAAAGCAGGAAGAAAGATGAAAGCAGTAAAACTCTAAGGAGGTCATCACATCAAATTCAGCCATCTATAAGGTATAAAGATTATGCATTAATGTCTCATGTAATGAATATTTTAGAACCCTCAAGTTATGAAGAAGCTAAAGAATATAAAGAATGGAGAGATGCAATGAATGAGGAATACAACTCTGTAATGAAGAATGACACATGGGAATTAACAAAATTTCCCTAAGATAAAGTTCCCATAGGATGAAAATGGTTGGTCAAACCAAAGTTTAATGTTGATGGTAGTATTGATAAGTATAAAGACAGATTGGAAGGAAAAGGCTATTCACAAAAACAAGGCTTTGATTATGAAGATACTTTTTCACCTATAGCTAAACCCAATACAATTAGAATCATCATTTCATCAGCTAGAAAGCAAAATTGGAAAATGCATCAGTTAGATGTCAAATCTAATTTTTTGAATGGTGAATTAAAATAAGAAGTTTATTTGGTTCAGCATGAAGGGCTTGTAAAGCAAGGACATGAGCATCTTGTTTGTAGGTTAAAGAAAGCTTTGTATGGTTTGAAACAAGCATGAAGATCTTGGTATGTGAAAATTAATTCATTCTTTTATGGCAAAGGGTTTGTGAGAAGCAAAAGTGATCCTAACTTGTACATCAAGAGAGATGAAGATGGGAACATTGCCTTGATATCTTTGTATGTTGATGATCTTATGATAATAGGAAGTGCACTCAGGTTTATTGAGGAAATTAAAATTCAGTTGTCATAGGTATTTGAAATGAAGGATCTTGGTGAATTGCATTATTGTTTGGGTCTTGAAATTTGGATGGAATGTGGTAAGACAATCATCACACAAAGCAAATATGAAAAGACAATCCTTGAAAGATTTCATATGTTTGAATGTAAACCAATGTCTACTCCTTTGGAAAAGAATGCTAAGTTGTACAATGCTAATGGATAGAAAGAAGTGAATGGAACTTCGTATCATCAATTGGTGGGAATGCTGAACTACCTCACCACTACCAGGCCAGATATAGCATATTCTGTCAACATCCTTAGTCAGTTTATGGCTAAGCCTTGTGAAAGCCATTGAACAATAGCCGAGAAAGTCCTTAAGGGAACACTTTATTTTGGTATTTTGTATACAAATGAATTTGATGTTGAGTTGGCACATTTTTCTGATTCAGATTGGGTTGGAAATCCTGACGATAGAAGATCAACCTATGGATATGCATTCAATTTAGGATTAGGGGTCGTATCATGGAGTAGCAAGAAACAACCAACTGTTTCTTTGTCATCTATAGAAGCTGAATACAAATATCTTGTCAATGCAACATGTGAAGGTATTTGGTTAAGGAGGATTCTTGAAGATGTTGGAGAAAGGAAAAGAGGACCAACAAGAATCAAATGTGACAACGAGAGTTCCATGAAGCTCGCAAATTATCCAATTTATCATGGAAGAACTAAACATATTGAAGTCCAACATCATTTTGTAAGAGAAAATATACAATAAAGTGAGATTCATTTAGTGTATTGTAATACAAGTGAGAATGTAGCTCACATCTTTACCAAGCCTCTTGGAAAGATGAACTTCGAAATATGTAGACAAACAACTAGGCATGGTTGAAAATCCATTTCTCCCTTAAGGGAGGATGTTGGAATAATGTAGAAATGATATGTCCAAATAGATTTGGTGAGTTGTATTATCGTACTTAGTGTTTTGAGTCTATCTATCATGAGTTGTGCCTTCCTAGTTTGTGTTGTGAGTTGGTAATCCAAATTATTTAGATTTAGATTGTCCTAAAAGTTGTCTATATGTGTCTATATAATGTATTGATTTTCCAAGCAATTTGATTGATAAGATTTGATTTCATTCTTCTGCATCTCTCTGATTTTTTAATATCCAATACAGCTTTGTTGAGAATATTCGAATCATTTTTCGAGAAATTCATCGGTCATTTCGTTAGGATTGTTTAGTGAATTTAACAAACTATTCACTTCTAACAAAGAGAAGGAGAAGTAAATACACGGTGGACTGTAAGCTAAATATGAGGAATCTATAACAATGAGAACAATTCTCCGTAACTGTTTTGTTATAAACGCCAATAGAGAATTTATATTATTTTAGAATCTTGTGGGTATTGCAAGGTCTTTTACTGTTTCCGAGCCCTCAATCTAAAGAATGGCACAATGAAGATATGCCAACGGTAGCCATCTGGTGATCAAGACAGGCAATAGATACCAAATAATGCCAGTGTAAATGGTTATATTTAACATATGGCGAACTGGGAAAACAATAAACCAAGCCCAGGAGCAAGGCCCAGAACATCATCCTTCCCAACGAACTCTCCAGCTCTCTAATTTTTTCACCAAAGTCAAGTTATGAACGGGATCGTTGACCCCTCGCTCAAGTCCCTGGTCCTGAAGGCTTCGCATTAGATGCACTTGTTGGTGGATGCAATCAATTAGCATGGATTCGAATTCTATGCTTCCACAATGCTGAACCAATTTCAAATTAATGCATTCAATACACGCATGCTGAGGACGGTGGCCTCCGTCCTCCAAGATCTAGATTCATTTACTACCATTGCGATGGCTTAAATGCAGTTGAGACATGTGGAAATGATTCACATATCCTTGATTACACTAGAATAGTGTTACAGATCATGGTATTTTTATCTGTGATAAAAATTAGACAATCTCCAAAAATAAATGTTCGTTTAATGTTATTCTGTTTTCAGAGTGAAGGTCACAGAGTCCAATCAAATGTAGATATTAAACATTCTTTGAAAGTCATAGAGGATCCCCAACTTATATGGCCTTTAAAACAATTCTCTGGTAACAAAAAAAAATAGTTTATTAAATTTTTATTACTATTGATATAGTAATAATGATGATAAAATAAATATAACATAAAATGATGTTTTCTAGCTGGGCCATAATTTTGCGGGGATAGCTATCAGAAATATTAATAACAAGGAGCCACTGCAGTGGCGGTAGTCCCTGCCGGGGTCTGCAGCGAATTGCAAAACTTAGAACAGTGGATGCAAATATTATTATGAACTTACAACTAAAAAAGTACGTGTCCGCATGTCTGGATGTCTGGAATGGTGCATCTCATTCAGAGCGATTAACATTACCATTCAAATGGCATTCACAGCTATTAATGTTACCGTTCTATTTCACGTTTTCTTAGAAAATTGCTTGCGAGTAACAAAACAACAATTACTAAAATGATATTTATAAAGAAACATTAAAACTAATGTCAATATTTAAATTTAAAGTTTTATATTAAAATTATTGAAATTTGCCCTATTATAGTTTTCAAAATAATAACAAGTAAATTTCAATTTAAAATATAGAAATAGATTGGCATAAGCGTGAAAACTCTTTTACTCCACAACTAATGCAAAATTAACCAGAAACTCAACCACACAATAAGCCAAAAAGTCCCCGGTTCGACTGTGATCTAAACATATAAATAAATTTAATTCAACATGTATAAATTCAACTTTATCCAAAATATGACTACACTAAACTTTGACTCAATTTTAATTAACTCTTTCATTTTAAATAACTCTTCATGGGGAGTAACTATCTCTCATTTTCAATTGGACAATAACTTGAAGGTTTTATCGCAATCTTTGCATAATATAATACCATCATAGCTCATAGAAAAGTAAATAACATATTTACCATCAATTACTTACACTATAATTTAAGAAGTCTTTGCATATAAATGGATAGAAATAACATATAATAAAAAATAATTACCAAGAGCTACTTCTCACTATTATTTTCCTCAACACTTATTTATCCGCTTCACTCCACTTCACATCTTTCAAACATTTGATTGAAGCATAACTTGAAAGTTGTAGACTCTTATTGCAACTTCGCACAATATAATGCCATGTGAATGTCTTCCTCACATATTTTATGCCATGATTTATTTATGGATATAGATGCAATATTCATCCGTGATTTTTAGATATTTGTGTAGTTATTTTTATTCTTAAGCTTTTGCAGGGAAACCATTCAAAAATAACTCATACTCAAGTAATTAACATTTCCTATCATAATTTAAGCCAGTGTTTACATAAAAAAATGGATAGGACTAAGAGGTAAATAAATATACCTATAGTCACTATTTTATACCATTAGGAGTAATACTACTTTCTAATTATTACTATCTACCAAAATTTATTCATTATTTTATATTATTATTTATATTTTTCTCAGCTCTTATGTAGGAGTAACACTACTTACTAATATTTACTATTCACCGAAATTTATGTAAATTTTGTGCTTAACCAATCAATTAATTTATCCTCTTAAGATCTCAATTTATTTATTCATGCCAAAGCAAAATCTTGATGATGAAACGCACGTGTTAGTTCAAAACACCTAGGCCAAAAATTTATTTTCTATTAAAAACTTTACTTAAATTGATTTTAATTCTTTAACTAAAAATTAAAATTAAATTTATTAAATTACTCATATTTTATAAATAAAATATTTTATTAAAAAATTCAGCCACGTAAATCACTTCCAACCCTAAAATCTAAATTTCTATTTTTCTTCATATTTACTATTTAAATATTCACCAAAAAAATATTTGTAATGTAAATATTCACCGGGAAAGATTGCCGAAACGGAGTAGATAGCTATAACATTTCAGTAATTAATAATTTCCATAGATAATGCAATCCCACTGTCAAAAACCGACCAGAGAAACATAAATTTATAATCATTCGCACTCCCTAACCATTGGACGCAAAAGAAAATGGATCTTCTGGCCGTATAACACAACCAATTGCTGTAATTCTTGACTGTATATTCTCAGAAAAAAATTACAAACAGTAGTAAATGCCAAAATACAGTAACGCCATCTTGGATTATAAAGTTCTCTAAATTGGGACAGCTTAGTGACAGAATTCTTTCATAAATCTTCAATAGTACACAGTATTATAAAGTTCTCTAAATTGGGACAGCTTAGTGACAGAATTCTTTCATAAATCTTCAATAGTACACAGTACACCAGTTCTGCACCCAACTAAAGTTTGACAGTACACCATTAATTCTACCAGCAGCTCAGAAACTTTGTCTTCTCAAATTGCTTTTCCGCTTCACTCGTTTCAGTATAATCACAAATTTTCCGAAATGGGTACCGGAATCCCGCCTGCACGTACCGCCGGGAAGATTGAGCGACTGGTTCGGATTTGGGGACTTCATTTCCTTCCTCTGCGGTAATGGAAATGGAGGAGGCCGAGGTCGAGGCCGTCACAAAAGCTTTGGGGCTCCTGCGACCCACATACAACACAGAGAGCATCGACGCCGTGGGAGCCATGAAGTAGCAGGTTAACAGTTCGAATCGCAGGGCTTCACAAACACAAAAAATTGCAGAAATTGCAGAGCTCAGGTAATGTATTCACAGTTTTGCAAACAAGCCCAGAAAATTGATATACGTGGAAGTATGAGTGCGAAGATATATAGATATTTTGGGGAGGAGGTAAACCAGTGGGCGAGCGAGGCAGGCACGGGCTCATCCTCGGCCTCGTCATTTTTGTTTGCCAAACAGAGAAAAATAGCAGTGGAAAACCGTACAAGGCGCTGTAATGGTTGCGGCCAAACAAGCACATGAATCACCAGGGCGTGATTGAGGCTGTAACGAATGACTATCCAATTGTTGAGCGAAAATTCTGTGTTGTTTACTTGAACTCTTCTTCGCCAATTGCTGAGTGAAAATTCTGTGTTGTTTACTTGAACTCTTCTTCGCCGAAATCTTGGTGGCCGACACTAAAATTGAATTTAGCCGAGCCGCACTCAGCCCTGTCGCTGCAATTTATAAACAAAACCGACATTAATCTGGACTGGCACTAACAATTGCAGAACTACGGAAAATAAAAATAATTGTCATCAAGAAAAAAGTTGGCAAAAAATGAAATGAAAATGGCAAGCAGACACATATACATACTCTGTTTTTGTGTGTTGAAGGCTGCAGGTTGTTGTAGAAGAGCTTGCGAAACAGCTGCCATTGTTAAGATGATCCAAGAAGAGGAAACTGATTAATTTCAGAGCAAAACCAACCAGAAATGAAGTTGCGGGTAGCGAATACAAGCTGCTAGTTTGATTCTGTGGGGAGGCATGGGTGTGGTGATATAAGAAGGAATGGAGGTGCATGCATCTGGACAGGTGTAAACAACCCTTGCAGTCGGCAGTGACGACATTTGTAACCTTGTAACCTATGTACCTGCCACAATTGTTAGTTTAAAAACTTAGGATAAAATCGACTTAGGATAAAATCGCTTTCCCTGATCCCAGTTTAAAGACTTAGGATAAAATCGTTTTCCCTCATTAAAAACAGCATTGGGCCACGTGAAGCCTGCAATAAGAAGCTAAATCCAAAAGTTTGGTTAAAATTTTCATAATGCAAACTTGTTTTAAATAAACTTTGGTTAAAATAGAAATAACTCAAAAAAAAACGGGTCAACAGGTGAATTAATAGGCGGTCAACGCCATATCAAACGCTATAGTCCCTGCCATGCTAGAGGCAGGGACTAATAATGATAAAATAAATATAACTTAAAGGAAGTTTTCAGTTTTCTACCTGAGTTACAATTTTGTCGAGAGTTATTTTTAGTATGGAATTTGACTTTTATTATTATTATTTTTTTTTTTTAAAGATTGATTTTAAAGCATATTTTAATTGTTTTTTGAATGGTGGAAAGAAATGGAGCAAAAAAATTGGACAACCAAAATCTAGAAGTTTAAGAATTGTAACTAGAATTTCCTAAAAATATTTTGAAAAGTTATATATAATATATATATATATATAATATTAAACATACAACAAATTCTTAACTATAAAAATTCCATTATATTTAATTGTGTAGAAAGAGAATAACTATTTTATAATAAATTTCAAACCTCCATATATAATTTAATTATTAAAATATTTATAGAAACTAAATTCATATAATTATTCATATAAAAATAAAAGAAATTAAAACATATTTAGAGCAGTAAAAACTTAGAAAATACCCATATTACAATAAATTTGTTTATTTCATGATACACCTACAACGTAGAACTTGTTCAGCAAAAGGTTCTAACATGGTATTTAATTATGGAGAGTAAGGGTGCAAAAGTGTACAAAAGCAATAAAAAGTCCCAAATTTTGTATCCAATGCTGAAGCTCATTGTGTTCAGAAGGGCATTCTCTCAGAGGGGCATTCTACAACCTAATATGTCACATATCCAATAAAATCAAAAAATAAAATCAAAAAATCAAAAAACAAAATAGAAAATAGCCATATAAATAAAAAATTACAATATAATTCAAAATTAATGTAGAAACTCCCACTCCAAAAATTTTAATACTTATTTTAATTAAATATGAATCTTTAAACGAAAAGCCATATCACAGGGATATACTAAAATATTTAATAATGTAAATATTTCCATGTCAAAATATTTGAAAATATTATATTTGTTTTCATGTCAAGTTAAAAACATCTAATATTAATATTAAAAAATTTAAATTAATACCACTCTAGATCCATTTTAAACTTAGATCTATCAAAACTCAAAAGATCAAATCTCTTAAGATACAAACCTCTTTTATTATGAAAAAAATTTAATCCCTATAAAAACTTAATAAATAAAAAAATTAAAATACATTTAAAACGATTTAATTTTAAACAACCTTAAAAACTCTCTTAATACGAACAATTTCATATGAAGAAAAATTATCCTATAACGTAAAGCAATGAAGTTTATATGTAACGGAGAGGCTATTTCGATGTGAACCATTCGCGACAAATATAATCCTCTAACAGAATATGTTCATAATCCTATAGTATAGAAGGTAGAAGCAATGCAGCAAAAACATTAAGGTATACAAAATGCATTTATACTAGTATAATGATTATCTTATAACCTAGTACATAAAAGCAGATAAACATTATTATGGTTTATAGGTTGAAAATAATTTTTTATCGACTTATTTAGACAACTAAATAAAAGAAATTAATTTTAAAATATAAAAATTTATTAAAATTAACCTGTATTTATTCCCTACATGCCTTCCTCTTACAAGAGGGAAGGGAGAAGGAGGACGGGGATTGGAAATAAAAGAAAGATTTCTTGAGATGAATGAATATTAGGTGGGAAAACCTTGGAGAGTGACTTCTTTTTGCAGGCTGGAATTGGGATCCTGAAGCGGAAGTAATAGAACTGTTGCCTTGAGAAACAAATCTCAGGGATGAAGAGGAGCTTGGGGAGAATATTAGACATAATTGCCAAAATTGGAGAAGTTCTGAGATGAAATAGTCTCTCGATGGCAGATAAGTGTATATATGTTTTTATAATTTGTTAACCGTAGGAACTTAAACATATAAATAGTTAATGTAAACTTGGTAACATTGTCTGGTAGAAAGTATAAATCTAAATGAAAATCAGTATTGCATGCTTTTCTATTATTCAATTGTGGTATGAAGTTAATGGAATACTATCATTCTGATGTATTTACTCAGTGATAATTAACATGGGGAACTAGTTTCAAATAATGTCTACAAGTTATTATAAACCAATGAAGAATATCGAAGGGTGTAAAATGATTTAACATTTGTTGTCTGGGCATAGTAACTATGCTCACAGAACCAAGAATTTGTGCATGTGTAAAATGATACAACCAAATGAATTACGAAATAACCCTCTGCTATAGAAAACCAGAACTTTCATACAAGTAAGAATTCACATGAGACAGTTTTGTTACATGGCCATTCCTGGCAAGAAATGTAAAATAAACCTACCTACAAAGTGGTAGTGGATGTAATCTAAAACTGTGTAGTAAGTCAAAACCCCTCACATCAAGATTATTCCACTCGAAAGCAATATACTGAATTCATCACTATGGAAACCAGAACTCTAATCATATATTCTATGAAATCAAACACTGTCACCAATAAGAAACCATTAGGAGTTATGCATGCATAAAATAATTTCAAGAAGTGATACAGACAAATGTGGGTAGCCGCGGAGGCTTCCATTAGCAGATAGGTATTTAAAAAAGGAAATTGTGATATTAATCCTTTTGAGAACATACAAATAGGAGCTAATCCAGTAAATTGCAGATGTATAAATTACAGAGAACAAACAAGAAATTATACCCAAAAGAAAGCAAGGATTCGAGTGACTTAAGGGTATTTCCAGATTGGTTCCGTCAGCCAGTCCGGGGTGGACACCGAGGAACGATCTTCCAGTAGAATGAGTTAACTTGGATAAAAGGGACTGTTAACTTGGATAAAAAGGACTGTAAGTAACCAACACATATATTGGACAAAATATTAATAGTTAAATGACAACATATTCAGCAAATGACATTTACAGAAAAAGGAAACCAGATCCATTAATGGCTAATAAAATGTAAAATAAGAGAAAATTGCTTAACTGCAAACCTTAACAGTCCCAAATAGCTAAATTGTTTATACAACTGAGAGGATGTGAAATCCATAGAATAGAAGAATGGTCCTCAAAACTATGATGAAGAATTTGTCTCTTTGAGAGCTTAACTTAATACAAACAAGGGTTTTGTAACCGAAATTTTAACCCTAAGAAGAAACCAACATGCAATTTGCTTAAAAGATTAAATTCAAATCAGTCTGAGACCAACCAACCTTAAGAAAGTCCCTCATACCTGTGCAAATCGTTGCAAGGAAGCCTGGGTCCTTCGGTAGCCTGGCGTTCTGGGCCTGGGCACTCGCACCCAATTCCTAGTGCAAAAGCCCTCCTACATTGTAGTGCTATAGTGGTTAAAATCATGAGGTAGGACAGGTTGACTGTCAACAACTGGAGATAAATCCTATGCATTTAACACCTTACCATCTTGGAGGTTAAGATCATTCTGGTTCTCAGCATCATGAGTTCCAAAAAAGGTTGTAGTCGCAGTACATGCAAAGTAAGGTAACCTCCTTTGTTAACTTACTCAGTAAGGAAAAGGTAAAGAGTCTGCTATAAAACTAATAGTCTGGAGTGAAAACGACTCATTTCCCTACATAGCAGTCTCACCTGTGCAGAGTAGGTGGCCATGAAGCAGAAGTATACAACTCATGGCTAAAATGACTGGAAACGTTGAAGGTCCAGGAAAGCCCTCCACGGCATGTAGCTGGTGAAGTGAAGGTTGTCCGAGGAAGAATAACACTGACGAAACCAGGGTTTCACAGAGAAATCTTCAAGAACCGAACAAAGCCAAATGACTAAAGAGTAGGGATAGGATATCGGGTCGTTAACATGGCACCTCGGGTTCCGGTGGACCATTGTATCCAACTCTTCGATCAGATGGTGCTGCATGCCGAAGATCGCATCCAGAGGAGGAGGAACTTGGCAGCTAGCGGCCATTAAATCGTAGGCCAGCTGGATAAGGTGTACAAGAGCTAATGAGAGCACTATATGTACATCAAAAATCATCCCAAGAATTTATTTAACATGTACCAGTATTTCAGCCCTTAATAATATATGTGTATTACAAACAAGGCTGGGTACGATATACATTTGTGGATTTATTATAGCCATATGTTTGCAATCAGAACATTAACTTTTATATTGATTTTTGTTATTGCATAATTAATTAGAATGATGACTGCTACCATCGGTTATGGTCAATTTTTTTTCTTTTTAATATATCTATATATATATATACATATGTATATTTATTTTGTTAAGGGATGATTAGGTGTTACAATTGGTATAAGGCCTCTTAAGTTACTACACTTAGGCCTGAGTGAATAAGCGTAGAAATAACAAAATAGTTATGATGCATAGAGGAGCAGTGAACGCAACAGGAAACAAGAAGTAGGATCCACCCCCTCTGGTGGAACTGCAGGACATAACCGAGAAGTATGGGTACAACTAGGAGAAGCAAATCCAAGTACCAATGTTTCTTTATTAGAAATACTCTATCAGATACGAGCAGAGATGCAGAGTCTGTGAGCTGATAATGAAAGATTATGTTTGGAACAAGAAAATATTATGAAAAGTCTATCAGATAGGCAGAATCAAAGGAATCTAAACCCCAGTTAAGGAGAAGAGAACAAGACCAAATCTCGTAGACAGCAAGAGGAACATCAGGACTTTGAAGGGGGATAATCTAGTAATGAAGAAGAATCGGATAACATTTCCAGTAAAAAGGGATTTAAAAGGCAAAAGACAACTCCAAGAGGATTTCAAAAAGATCAAACCATCAATATATAACGACGTGGCGGAGGCTTGGTTAATTAATATCAAAAAATATTTTCAAATATATGAATATGATGAGAATTTGAGGGCAATGTTAGCAATTTATCAGTTTCAAGGCAAGGCCACCCTGTGGTGGGAAGAAATCAAAATAGTCAAAGAAATTAATGGGTTGGAGGTCACTTGAGAGCAATTTGAAAAGCATTTCAAGGATATATATTTGACAGAGTTGTTCTTGATGATAAATCAAAAGAGTTTCATGACTTGAAACTAGGATAACAGTTTATGGATGAATTTATAGCTAAGTTCACCTCACTATTAAGATACATCCCTACATCCATGAAGAAGAGGCTAAAGTCCAGCACTTTATCAACAACTTACTTGCCTTCATGAAGGACAAATTAGAGTTTGATAATCCGAAAACAATGGACAAAGAAGTCTGAAAGGCTCAGATCTATTACCATCAAATGAAACAGAAGGGCAGAGTTAATAAAAGTTGCCTAAGTAAGTAAGGGCAGAATTTTTTTACAAATAATAAGAACATGAAGAATACAGGTACCTGATATCTAGGACGAAAGGGACCAAATGGATCTATTAACAAGAATCAGTAGAGGTACAGAGCTCAGAACAAAATATAACAAAATGAAGCATCAAGTAAGATGGAAACTAGTGAGATTTCTAAACCTCCTTTCTAGTGTTGGGGCTATGGGGAACCCCATTAGTACAAGAATTGTCCTCATGGAGGGAGAGCAGAACCTATTGAAAATGTTCACGAAGCTTCTACTATCGGTAATATGGCACGGAACATACCCCAAATTAACACAATATTGGAAGATTGCCAAGAATATTATCAACCCTCGATGGTGGAACTCAAAGGTAAAATATCCAATCACCCTGTTTCCATTTTAATAGATCCAGGTGCCAGCTTGAGCTATGTTAGTCCCAGAATAGTTG
Source organism: Pinus taeda (assembly GCA_000404065.3). Taxonomy (NCBI): domain Eukaryota; kingdom Viridiplantae; phylum Streptophyta; class Pinopsida; order Pinales; family Pinaceae; genus Pinus; species Pinus taeda. Next base: position 117,772 of record APFE030026875.1, read on the forward strand.
ATTTATGCCATCTAAAAGGTTTAAAATTTAAGAACTTATGGCTAGTTCAACTAGCCACAGGCACTAAAAGAAGAGTTAGTGCAAAAATAGAGGACTATGAAATAAAACTTGTAGAACAACAAATTAAGGAAAATTTAAATATACTACCATTAGGTTCATATGATGTCCTAATAGGCATGGACTGGTTCGAATAGTAGTGGGCCTTAGTAAACTGTAAGGATACGATCGTTGATTTTATGTCAAATGATGGCACCAAGATAGAAATTCAGTCTGTTAAAAGAGAAGTCATGTTACGACCTGTTACAACCCACCAGCTAGAAAGATGCATGCATAAAGGCTATCAAATCCATGCAGTTCAAGTAGGGTATACAAACTCCAAAGATAAACTATTAGTCTTGGAGAAAGTACCGGTGATCCAAGAGTTTAAAGATGTTTTTCTTAAAGATATTCTCGGACTACCACCCAAGAGGAACTTTGATTTTACCATAGAATTGGTCCCTGGAGTTGCCCTGGTTTCCAAAGTTCCCTATGTAATATGTGTTCCTGAGTTAAATGAACTAGAAATACAGCTCCAGGAGTGTAGTGTTGTTTTAATCAATCCTAACTGACCGAGATTGCAAAATTTAATTATCAACCCCGGGTAGGTCTTTCTATTTCAATGGAGCTTGCATTGTTTGTGCCCATACACTACAACCAAGAATGAGAAAATGGAAAGAACAGTAAAATATGTCATTGAATCAAAATGATAAATCAAATCTTTCATGTAGAAATAAAAACACTCCACAAAATTAAGATCACAATTCTCAACTACCAAGTAAGGGTACCCCACACAGTGACTAATATCTACTCCAGCTGGTTACTACCATTTTTTTATTAACTCAGTGTAACAACATAATATAAATTGGAACAACAACGAATGCAATTCACAATTTGTATAGGAACAACAAGAAACTATAGAACAAATAACAAAACTAGATTGTACACTACCTTTACCAATGCAGTCTTTGTCAAAGAGGAGAGCCCTTCCTCCTTAGCAAGGATATAGGAATAACATGAAAAGAATTAACGAATCAGCTAAAGAGCAATAACATCATCACCATAATGACTAATATTAAAATAATTCAGAGTTATAGAAGAAAAGTAAAAATATTCTTCTATATTATGTCCTTTTACATAGGAAATTGAGTCTCTTTTATAGTTATTACATGCCCGAAATTAGAAACAGATCAATCATGAGAATCGATTTTCATGTTGATAAAAAATAAAAGTAATTACAACCTATTTCTAAATAAAAATATACATTAGTTAGGACTACAATGATTTGGGTCTGTTGCTTCCAAAATAAGCAATTCCTAATGCCGACAGTTGTTATGTCGAATAGTACCCACACTTTCTAGCTTTGGTGCAACAGCATCCTCCGAGTGACTAGTGGTTCAGGGTTTTATGGCAATCGTTGGTGACAACACCCTTGGTGTAATAATGGACCTTTCTATCAGCGTGTAGTGTAACAACATCTTGTAACAACATTAAATGTGTAACAACAACCTGTAACAGTATACAGGGTGTAACAATGAACTTCTCTACCCTGCTCTGTAATTGATCGGTGCTTCCTGTTTACTCCATAGCCTTGTTCCTGCGAGCAACACCTGAGAGGGAGAAGAGCTTCCAAAATACTCGTCCAATTCTCACCCCAGTTAGACACAAAAAGGAATAAAGTATCATATTGTTTAGTAAAATACGTAAAAATAACATGATAGTAGAATAGGTTGTAAAATTGAGAAAAAGGGGGATTAATCATGTAAAATTCATAGGCCTGGAGGATAAGAGGCTAAAAATAGGGAAAGAAGGTGAATAAAATAGCTAAAAAGTCACACCCAACATCTCCTCCCGATTGAAGCAACTGCATGTCCCCATGCAAATTCTCAGCTTCTCCTGTTATACACTCGATGCAAGTATGTAAAATTGTAAGCGCCAACAGTGTCTTCACCTGGAGCTTTGTACCCTTGAATGGCCATCAACTGATATGGACAAGATTCTTCTTCATAATCACGTAGGTGGTAGTCTGGCTAATACTATTCTGCTTGCAACCAAATCAAAGGAAATTTAAATTTGAGCCCAATCCAAAACACCCTCAATGTTTGCACGATTCGAGCATAATTAGGCACCCAACTAATAGCAACCACAAAATTTTTGTATTCAAAAGGATCCCCTTCTTACAACTTAGTGCTACAAGCCTCGCTATGTTTGAGATATCCTAATACAACTCGGCTTTTCATATGTGCATGCAAATTGAGGTATATCCTCACAATCCTTTTCCTGTAGATGAATGATTGTTTCCTAATCTTTGGAGTTCGCAAGAACAACTTAAACTCATGCTTGAGTTCATAAACCATCCATAGTTCTACTCTAACCCATAATGATGTCATTTCTTCGGTAAGTTCTACTAATTTCATGGCCAAATGCCACTCAATCTAGTTCCTCATAAACAAAAGAAAGTCTTGCAACTGCAAATATCCCATATAGGAGAAGACACTTTCTACCATTTTCGTGCTGACATAATCACACATGATATTAATATGAAAAAATAGCTCGCAAATAAAGCTTTGTTCATCAAAATAGCAGGAGGGAAAAATCTAAAGAAATGTTTGGGTTGAAGAACCTAAATAATATCATTCCCTAAGGAATGCTAGATATGACAGGGACATGCTCCTCCGTGCTAGTAGGTTTAGGGTAGGATCACAGATCTTGGCCTTGTCATTTGTCAGGTCCGAGACCTGTCTCTATAACTGATACAATTGTTCATCCTTCTTCTTCATGGCTTCCTTGTGCTGTTGTGCTTCCAATTCTCTCTCCCATTCTTCCTTTAACCACTTCTCCCTAAGGGAATCCATCATACTTTCACGTGACTTGAGCAAGATCACCCCCTCTTGTAGAGAGAACACCTGCTACTTCCATTTCTATAGCTCTAGTAACAACAACACCTTTTCAAAACACCATCCTTCGTCAGGACCCAGTGTTCTCCCACATGCACTATCAATTGAGGGTGTAACAGCTTCTCGAGGGTGAAACTCCTCCACTTCGGCTGATGGTTCTTGTGTAACAACAACTTTGTCAATGGATTTTGTTACAGTTTCCTTATCTCTCTGATTAGCTTCTATTTCCACTTCTGGTTCTTATGTAACAACAATGTCATACACACACTTTTGTATATCATTTTTCCGCAGGTAAGCTTATGTCTCCACTATTGGTTTTTGTGTAACAGCACTGTCAACCATAGGCTCATGGATGTCAGCTTCTCCTTCCTTTCCTTGGTTAACTTTTGTCCCCACTGTTGGTTCTTGTGTAACAATAGTGTTAGCCAAGGGCTCCTGTGTATCTCCTAACAAATTACTTTCTGTGGACTACGCCATCTCAGTTGTTGGTTCTTATGTAACAAAAACATCCTCAATGGATTCTTGTGTGTTAGCATCCCATATTTCAGCGTGTGTTTCCCTCAAGATGGTGTCTACTGCACAAACTCTAAACCCCGTTGTCATTAGCTACTCAGCACATGTCATGTACATAGTGCCCAGGACATTTCCCTTCTTGGCCCCGTCTACGGCCTCAGCCAAAGTGTCTAACCTTGGGGCTCTTAATTGTGTCTTTCCCTCTACTAGTTGCTCCCTTAGCTCTCTATTATTTTTCTTTCTAAATTTTCAACTTTTAATACCAAGGATTGAGTTTCGCTCTTTCCAGGTGAAGAAGGTTCCTTCTACTGAGCCTGCTCGTCATCTTTCTGCTCTACTACCTCCATGTTCTTCATTGACATTGATGGCGATTATGGGTGCCCGCTAACCCTTATCCTCTGCTTTGGCCACCTATCACCAATTCGTTCGTAAACTGGCCTCTTACCATCCCTTACTGTCGAAGGTTGGGGCTGCTCCTTTGTCACTGTTGGAGCTTCTTCAGACACCCTAGTTTGCCTCCTATGGGTGGTCTTAGCCTTCTTCCTCATTAATTTTTCCCAATTCTTGCCCTGGTGGCTTAAGGCATCCATCATAATGAGCTTGATGAGGCCATGGTTTGTGACATATGTTTCTGGATGCGCAATTATTTTCACAGTCGTGGCCATATGCTTAATGTTTCCTAGAAAGAAATAGGGAAGATTTCTCAGTTGCCGATGTTGAAGGTGATTTAGCAATGGAAAATGGTAAATGAACACAATTATTGCCCTTCCCTCATAAGTAATGTACTTTATGAGGTAGAGAGAAACATCAGCCCATGATTGGGGAAGTGACAACTTGTCGATCCCCCTCAATTTTTTCACCATTAACTCTTCCTCTTGGAGAAAATCCTGCTTCAACGAGTGGTCATTAACCTTCCTGTTAAACCACCTCTTTCCTTCCACGGTAATCCCGTCACTCGAGAAATGACCTCTTTTGTAACCTCCAACTTGAACCTCCTAACCTCTGTCTAATTTATCTCTAAATTCTTTGGAAATTCCATGGCAACTCTACTACCTGATCCCTCCAACCTCTGGAAGAACTCAAACCAGCCTGCATCCTTGAAAATATGGCATGCTTCGAGGCAATTCTCTAAGGCTTCTATTGAACCTGGCCCGTGTCGAATTTCTACTCCACCCATTGCTACACAAACTCATTGTTGTTTTAATTCCTTTTCCTTTCCTTAGAAGTTTTGGGGTAGTCGACACACTACTTAGCTATTTTAGCCTACAACTATTCTTTTCCCACTTCTATGAGCACTCTGAGTGGGGATGCAATTCTCCAAGAGGGGTAAATGGTAGGGTGGTGTAGGTGAGGATTTCAAAATTAGGATTTTGAAATCATGGTTTGTACTACACAGTAATATTTCCTTATTAATGTTGGATTATGGGAGGTATCATCGAAGGTACACTTCCATTTTTTGGTATGATCGGGCATTAAGTAACAATAATTACAAGGTCACCATGTCGTACTTGCAAGTCTTTTGAATAATCATAGGTCATGTGAAGGTCATGTCGCAATATGATTCATCCCCTCCTCGGCTTAAATGTGCTAATCATTCTCAACCGTCAAAATTTGTGTTAAGTTGTCATAATTTACCGAATAAAGTGAATAACAATATTACTTTTGTATGACTTACCTTGGTGACGTGGGGAGAAGTCATGGGTGGTGAGACACGCAAACCTAACTCCGATGACAAGAACCACAATGATGCCTATTGTTTATTGCAATAAAATATCTTACTCCACTTGTTTCTAAAAGTCGATGGTTGTTACAGGGGTAGCAACAAGGATGACTATTATATATTATTAATTTAAGAAAATAGATAAGAGAAGATCATGTAACAACACTATCATAAGTTATGCTTTGAAATAACAAATGTTATAACAAAATGTGTAATAGTTGCCACAAGGTGGTTTTCAACTGCTACAGAAAGTCTCTATCTACGCCCGGAAAAGGTTTTCACAACCAGATTTTATTATTATTATTATTATTATTATTATTATTATTAGTATTATTGAAGCTTGAAGGTGTAACAGCCGCCAACCGTAGTTGATTTTCAACTGTTACACTTACTGGAAAAATTAGAATTTTTGTAGCACAAGGGGGATTTCCCCTATTCCTGTAATCTGAAGATCCGAATTTGTGACAATGTTGATGAATGAATCCCTTGAAGTAGGTTTCTAATGTAACCGAAGACAGTGCCCATTTACAAGCAATGGTGTCCTCGTATTGTCAATGGTCACCAAATTTATAGTCCCATTGTTAGAGACTGCATCTACCTCATAGGGACCTAGTCATCTTGTGCAAAACTTACCTTTTAAGTCTTTGAATCTTGAGTCATAGAAGAGAGCCCAACTTCCTTTCGGGAACTTCTTCTTCTTGATGAATCTGTCATGCCACTTAGTTCTTTGTTGTTGGATAATCTCTATTTCTTGGATAGTAGCTAATCGTTTCTCCTCCAATTCGTTGAGTTGGTTCAATCTCTGCTTTTGTATTGTAGCCAGATCCAAATTTACCTACAAAGTTGTTCTTAGTGTCTTCATTTCGAACTCAATGGGGAATAAAGGATTTTTTCCATACACAAGTTCATAAGGTTAGAATCTTGTGGTATTCCTCCATGTAGTCATATATGCCCACAACACTTCTGGAAGTTTTTCAACCCAATTCCTTTGGTGACTGGCCATAGTTTTAGGAAGGATCCCCTCAATGACTTTATTAGTTTTTTCCACTTGGCCATTTTCTTTTGGATGATAAGGTGTTGTGATTCTATGATGGATTTTGTACTTTTCAACCAACTTCTGGATCATATGGGACGTAAACTGGGGCCCTCTGTCTGTGACTATCTCCTTGGGTATGCCAAATTGGACAATGATGTCTTCAAACAGAAAGTCTGAAACAACCTGCTCCATGGCTCTGGTTAGTGCCTCTTCCTCAACCCATTTTGTGACATAGTCAGTGCAGACCAAGATGTAATATTTCTCTCTAGATGAAGGATTAATTGGTCCCACAAAATCTAGGGCCTATTTCTCAAAAAATTGTATGAAGAATTGGGGCTGTAACGACATCTCATCTAATTGAGTGGTTGACCCATCGTTTGGAAGCTATCACATTCCTTCACAAACTTCTTGGCATCCTGAAATATTGTTGGCCAATAATACCCTATTGAAAGGACATTGTATCTTGTCTGTTTGTTTATGAATTTCCCTCCATAAGGTTCATCGTGACAAGCTTTAAGGATGTCAAATATCTCATCTTCCCTAACACAATGCCTGATCTAGAAATCTTGTCCAGTGTGATAGAGATTCTCATATGTCCAAGTATAGGTAGCACTTTGTTGTATAATCTTTCTTTTTTCCTTGGAGGAAAAACACTGTGGAAACTTCCCTGCAGCAAGATAATTGCCTATATCTGAATACCAAGGTGAGTAAGTATAAATAGAAAAGAGATATTCATCAAGGAAAGAATCCTCAGTATGAATGCAATTGTCATCAATAGTTAGCCTAGAAATAAAATCAACTACTGCATTATCTTTTCTATGTCTATCGATAATTGTGATATCAATTTCTTGCAACAACAACAACCAACATGTGATTCTACCATTGGTAATTGGCTTATTCATTGAAAAATGAATGACAAAGTGGTTAGTGTGTACAAATACTTCATCCCTGAAGATATAATTTTAGAATTTATGGATGGCGTGCACGAATTCTAAGAACTCCTTCTCGGTCATTTTGTAGTTGAGCTCAACCAGGGTTACATTTTTGCTAATGTAGTAAATAGCATAAGGTTTCTTATCCTCCAATTGGCCCAAAACAAGACCTACAATAATATTAGATGCATTTGTAGTTATGTGAAATGATAGTTCCCAATTAGGTGATTGCAAGACCAGAGTCGTTGATACAAAACAAAGGGTTGCTCACACTTTCCTGTCCATGAAAAGTTGACATCCTTCATTAGGAAGGAAAATAATGGCGATGCAATTTTTGAAATTTTTTCTATAAATCTCCTGTAATACCCTGCATGCCCCAAGAAATTGGGTACGTCTTTTTGCATCTTGAGGGTTGGAATTTTCATAATTACCTATATTTTTGTATGGTCTACCTTGATTACTTCAATAGAGATGTAGTGTTCGAGCACGATTTGTTCAGACATCATCATGTGACATCTTTCAGTGCTCAAAGCAACATTAGTCTGTACACATCGTTCCAAAACTTTTTCCAGATTAGCTAATGCTATTTCAAAAGCATCTTCATAAGGTGTAAAATCATCCATGAATATTTTGAGGCAGTCATTCAACAAGTAAGAAAAAATCCTGAATATTTCCCTTTGAAAGGTTGTTGGTGCATTGCATAGTCCAAAAGGGAGTACTCTGTATGCGAAGATTCCCCAAGGGTAAGTAAATTTTGTTTTATCTTGATCCTTCGAGGAAATCTGTGTCTAATTGTAGCCATTAAATCCATCTAAAAATGAAAAGAATTTCTTTCTAGAAAGGGTATCAAGGACTGGATCTATAAATGGTAAAGGAAAATGGTCCTTTTAAGTGGCCTTATTAACTTATTTGTAATCAACACAAACTCTCCACTTGTCATTCCTCTTAGGAATGATGACAAGTGAGGACACCCACTGACTATCAGATATCGGATAAATAAAATTAGCATTCATGAGTTTTTGTAATTCTTCCTTCATCACCTCCTTCAGTGTAGGGTTCATGGAGCGTTGTGGTTGTCTCAGTTGTTTGCAGCCATCCTTCAAATAAATACGGTGAGTGCATAAGTTAGGGTGGATCCCTTTCATATCCATATAGTCGCATGCAAATTCATTTTTGTATTTTGTTAACATCTGTAACAAAAATTGTTTTTTCTCAGCGGTAAGGTTGAGGTTAATATTCATAAACTTTCCTGGTTCTATTTCAATTGGAACACTGTCAATATTCAGAGTGGTTTTCATTTGTTCAAAATCTATATCTTCCACCTCTTCTTCCTGATTCACATTTTTAACAGAAGTGACATAAGGCGAGTTACTAATAAAACCATTAATGATGACATCTTCTATCTCATCTTTGAAATACTAGGCTTTCCCCAGAGTGAGGAGTCGTAGGGAAAGATCTGACTCAGGCTCAAACTCATCCCACCAAAGGTTGTATAAGTCCGCATTTAGTTTTGGGGGGTAAAGATTAATGTTCTTTGTCACCTGGCCATCCTAGATCACCATAGATCTAGATATACAACCTCTAAATGCATCTGCAGTAGCCAGTCAAGGTCTCCCTAAGAGCAAAGGATATCCCCACAAATTGGATTTGGGCTGTAAGATAAGAAAGTTAGTCGGATACCTCTATAAAAATCCTCTAACACCCTCTCGGGTTTAACATGGGACATGTCTACTAATTCAAGTATAGTAGGACTATGTCTAAGTCCCTCTAGCTCGACAGTGGTAAAGAGGTCCTTTGTCATTACATTAATGGCAGCCCTACGATTGATCAATGTGTTAACTATGGGTTGATGATTAATGTAGACAGTAACTATAGGACTTCCTAGATAATTATACTTAGTTAGAAGAGGCTAAGTAGACATTAATTCGGATAATTTCCCCATCACATGTATGGTGACAGGGTCTTTAGGCTACTTCTTAGGTTTCTTGATGCACAAATCTCTCAATGTTTTATCATAGATAGGTACTTCTTTAAGGGCTTATGGCAGAGGAATTTGTACATGCAGATTTTGCAACTCCCTAAGAAAATCATGTTTGGGCTGTGAAGCCATACTAGGTTCAGCCAATCTCTGAGGATACGGTTGGTCCTAAGTCACAACAATCGAGTTGGTTGTTACAGGTGTATCAGCGTTTCCCGACTGGGTTGTTACAGTAGTAACATTTCTTCATGGGTTGGATGTTATAGCAGTAATAGTTCTTTGTGGGTTGGTTGTTACATATGTAAAGACTTCCTCTGTATTAGTTATTATAAGCACAACAATCACCTCAAAGCATCTAGTACCTCTTCTAGATGGTTTACATTCCTCCTCTGTAATGATAGGTGTGTGACTTGGTTTAATTACCTCTCCTGATCGCAATTGAATTTGATTAAGCCTCACGGGGGTAATAAGGTAGTTCTAGAAGGTAGTCGGAGCCTCTATGCCCTACCCTTCTTTATTATTCAGGCTTAGGTTCTAAGGTTGCACAGGTAGTTGGGGTCGCATAGGTGGTGTAGGAGTAAGAGTTTTGAAAGGAGGTAATTGCAGCTTTTGCTGCATGGGTAATCTAGGTAAGGCTGTATTTTGGGCATTTCCTCTCCAATTATGATTCCAAGGATATGGTTGAGATTGAGGATATTGTATAGATGGAGATGGAGACCACTGGTTCCAGGGCCAAGGAAACTGCATTGAAGAAGGAGCAGGATATTGCCACGAATATTGCTTAGTATTATATGCATTGTTCCACGAATTTAAAGAGAAAAAAATATTGACAGATACCTAGAGGTCATGGTTGCCATGGCCTCCTTGGTGCAATGAAATAAGAAGACTACACTTCCTTGCTTGACTCTCAAAGTATTGCTTTTAGTTGATATGAATTGGATCCGTGAAGATTATCAAAGTGCCATGACTGTATTAAGACAGGACAAAATTTGAATTTATGAACACAGAGTGATCAGGAAGACCTCTAGACAGTGGCAGATTGCAGTCAGAAAGGAACGATGAGGACCTTGGTCAAAGAACGCTAACCAAGGTCCATGGAGTTCGCGTAGGAGGCAAAACTGGCACTTGGGAAGCTCAGATCGGGAAACGGAAGTCATTTCTGATGCACAATTAGTACATCGTGCATCGTTGGGCAAAACCCCTTGAGAAGGAAAGGCCCCGAGTGCTTAGTCGCATGGGAAGCCGGTAAACTGTGGGGAAAGCACTAAGGCAAAAGGCGGGACCTGCGATCCAAAACTGGCAGTATATTAGGGGCACTCTTGAGCAGTAAGTGGATTTGGCTCAAACCAAGTGATTTCATTTATCGCAGGATGCATGTTTAGCGGATGAGAGAGAAAACCGCCACTCATTGCATGCTAACGATCAAGCAAGTAAACCACGTGAAATGAGTGAATATTGTAGGATCCGGGGGTTCCAGATCTTATAGTAGAGATTGTGCCGGGTGGAGGAACCAGATTTGACAGTAGAATTAAGCCACAAAATAAAGAATTTTGAAGTTTGATTTGACCACTGGGTTGGCAAATGAGTCATTCCATAGTGTAACTAAATTACCAAACCATCAAGGAACAACTGGTGTAGTTCGTTAGAGGACAGGTGGCCACTTCCCTGTGGACAATGGTGATGACGCAGAGGCAGGGAGCTCCAGACGAATAGTAGTAGGTGAATCGAAGGGGTAGAAGAGGAATCAAATAGCCATGAGATAGATCGGCTTTAAGCCATGAACAGACAAAGAACAGTTGACGAAGAAGGAGAGAGAAGAGGAGAACGAAGACAGAGAGAATGACAGAAAAGAGGAGACAGTGAAGCAAGAAGCAGAAAATAGAGAGCCAAGCTGACCTAAGGCAGCATCGAGCAGACAAAAAGCTTGAGAGGTTCAAGCAATCCCTGAGAGGATCTGTCAGGAATTGAGCACCACATTGGGCTTCTCCCATTAAAAACCATAGAGGTCAAGTTCCAGTAAGGAAAAGAGTTTGTGTACTCTAGTGGCTTGGGGATCCAAGAACCACCCTACCAAACATTATATGTTTCCGGAGACTCAAATTGAGCTCCTCATTGTAAACCTCTACTTTAAAGACATAATAAAAGAAGGCCACCATCGAAAGATAGACTGGAGACGTAGCCTTGGAGGATAGGATGAACTCCTTATTAAATCTATTGTGTTCTTGCATTTTCTTACTGTGTTTCTCTTGTTGTTTTCCATTCTTCCAGTGTCCGTGTATTTTGCAATATGATCAATACGTTTCCTAAAATAACATAGAAACACAAACACATGAGTCTGTAATACACTGATTTATTAATTAATTAAATAAGGTCACTCACAAGTGATTATCAAATCCAATGGTATCAGAGCTTTAGGCTATTAAGTTTAGACAAGGTTGTGTTGGTTTAGTTGTTGAATGATAACTAGATCAAAGCTCAAATTACGAGAAGGAGAGTTGGTCGAAACTAATCCTAAAATTGGGAGAGTCTATCCTCGGAAGACAATGTTAGAGGAAGGTTCTATGGGGCCAGACCCTCAATTTATAGATAGTTTCCTAGCCAAAAAGTCCATGGTAGAAGAAATGTATCGTGACTTTAGAAAACATAAGGATGAAGATTCATCAGGCTCTAAGCAAGACAAAGGGGAAGATGAGTCACATTCCCATGACCACTCAAAAGGCAAATGGAAAGAGGAAAGCTTTCTCACACCTCCTAATAGCCCTAAAAGAAAAGCATCTTTGATCAAACTAGATATTAAATTTGATTTACCTATATATGATGGAGAGTTGAATGCAGAAAACTAGGACAATTGGATTAGACAAATTGATGTTTCTTATAGAGCAGAGAATATCGACTCAGACAAGAGAAAGATTCAGCTGGCAAGCCTACACCTTGGAGCAACTGCCTTGGTCTAGTGGGAAGGTAGAAACCAAGCTAACATGAAAAGACATGGTAAGACCATCTTTGTCTGGAGTTTATTTGTTTCTATAATCAAAAATCAGTTCTATCCATTGGCCTACATGTGGCAAGCCATGATGAGTTGGCAAACTCTTCAATAGTTGAAAGGTCAAAGTGTGTAAGGGTACACTCAAGAATTTAGAAAGAGAACATTGATTCTAGGAATCTCATTAGACTCAATTGAGACTCTGTTGAAATACATTGGTGGTCTACGCAGCTACATGAGGCACAACATCCTCATGTTTTATCCCACTATTATAGATGAGGTATCTGTACAAGCTACTCATCTAGAAGCTAGAGGAAACAATGTAAATCCAAAAGTTGGGGCATCATCCCAACCCACTCCCAGCAAGAATAAGGAGAAAAGAAAGCAGAAATCGAAAGCAAGGAAGGCTAACACTGCACAGAAAAGCAAGGCTTCATGCACTCACTGTAAAAGGATCAAGAAGAAGAAGGCTGCTGCAGCTATTTAGAAATATTTGGGATCAAACTCAGGAGATGAAACAACCATTGCAACCATAGGTATAAGAGATAAGAATTATGAAGCATCTACTATTAATTCTGCACAATCTACTATTGATGAAGAAAATGAGAGAAAAAAACATGAGCTTTTCCATGTTCGAGTTATTTCCAAACGTCAAAAGATTGATATTTTGTTTGATAGTGGCTCACAAGTAAATTTAATTTCTGAAGCAATTATAAAGAAGTTTGGGATTAGCAACTACACCTCAGAAGAAACCATACCCATTAGGATGGTTAAATGATAAAGCACAACTACAAGTGACTAGACAGTGCAAACTCAAGTTTTCTTTTGGGTCAACATTTGTAGATGAGGTTGAGTTAGACATAATTCCTTTGGATATATGTTGAATTATTTTGGGAAGTTCTTACTTGTATGATAGGAAAGCTATTTCTATAAAGTCGAGAACAAGTATCTACTTGTTAAAGATGGAATCAAATACTTTGTAAGATATCATAAGCTCAAGAATAATTATACTCTCATAAACTCAAGGTAGATGAAAATAATGATAAATTCATGCAAACAATTCTTACTGATGGTTGTAAAGGAAAATAAACCTGATAAAACCAATGTATTTGAGGGTTGTAATGCTAAACAACAAGCTGATTTAGAAAGGGTTGTTTCAGAGTATGATATCATGTTTCAAGAACCTAAAGGTTTGCCACCCAAAAAGGAAATAGTACATGATATTATTTTGCAGCAAGATGCTCCATTGCATAACATTGGAATGTACATGTTGACTTCTTGAGAGAATGCTGAAATTAAGAAGAAGGTGGAAGAGTTGCTCGAGAAAGGCTTCATCAGACCTAGCACATCACCATGTGAGTCACCAACCGTTTTGGTGAGAAAGAAATATGGCTCGTGGAAAATGTGCATTAATTACTGAGCACTAAATAGGACAAAAGTAAAAAATTGTTCTCCCCTTCCTCGCATAGATGATCTTTTAGATCAATTGAAAGAATTTGATTATTTCTCCAAGCTAGACTTGCACAGTGGATACCGTTAGGTCAGAGATGCAAAACAAGATGCATGGAAGATTGCTTTAAAAACAAAGCAGGGGTTGTATGAGTGGCTGCTTATGCCTTTTGGCTTAACTAATGCTACTACTACTTTCATGAGATTAATGAATGATGTATTCAGACGTTTTCTTGATGATTTTTTTATTGTGTATCTGGATGGCATTGTGATATTTAGTAGAACATGGGAGGAAAAATTAAAGCATGTTAAGCAGACACTAGATGTTTTGAAAAGATAAAAACTTCATGTTAAACTCTCAAAATGTGAATTTGGCAAAGCATCTCTGAATTATTTGGGTCATATAGTAGGGGGTGGTGAATTGAAGATAGATCCCTCTAAGGTGGAAGTCATTGTAAATTGGCCTAAACCCAAATCTGCTACATAAGTTAGAAGCTTCTTAGGAGCAACACAATATTGGAGGAATTTCATTTCAAACTTTTCCTTAATTGCAGCTCCCTTACATGCTTTACAGGATTAAATAAGGTGTTTTATTGGGGAGGCAAACAATAGAAATCCTTTGACACCTTGAAAGAAAATATTAGTACATCACCTGTACTAGCACTACCTGATCTTCAAAGACCATTTGAGATCTAAACAGATGCCAGTGACTATGCCATGGGAGCAGTGTTGACACAACACAACAAACCCATATGTTATCATTCTAAGACTTTTAATCCTAGAATAGTTAACTATCCTACATATAATAAATAATTGTATGCATTAGTTCAGAGTGTGAAAAAGTGGAAACATTACTTAATGGGCAAAGAGATAGTAATACATACTAATCATCAACCACTTCAATATCTACACTCCCAAACAAAGTTGTAGCAATCAAGGCATTATACATGGATGGGTTTTCTACAAAAGTTTCATTTAGTCATCAGATATAGAAAGGGCATACACAATAAAGTTGCAGACATGTTATCTAGAACTATTATAAATGCATCTACTATACTTAAGCATAATTCTATGCTACATGAAAGCTACATTGAACAATATGCTCAAGATATAGACTTTAAAGATATATATGCAACTTTAAGTGAAGGCAAATGAGTAGAAGAATTGGATTATCATATAAAGGAATGACTCTTATACCATTGTGGGAAGTTATGCATTCCACAAACTAAGAGAGTAAATATAATTAGAGAAGCACACACTTCTCTCATATCAGGTCACTTTGGGGTAAGTAAAACAGTTTCACAGCTGCAAAGATTTTTTTATTGGCCAAAAATGAATGAGATAGTTTCTAGATATGTAAGAGGGTGTACTATGTGTGCTAAAAGCAAGACCAACAATAGAAAACTAGGCTTGTACACTCCATTACCAGTTCCTTCTCACCCTTGGGAAAGCGTTTCCATGGACTTTGTTGGAGGACTGCCTAGATCTAGGAAAGGTCATGATTATCTATATGTTATTATGGATAGGTTCAACAAAATGTGTATTTTGATACCTTTTAGTAGACATATTACAGCTGAACAAACTGCAAAACTATTTTCTGAACATGTATGGGTTCATTTTGGATTACCTACTTCCGTTGTATCTGATCGAGAGACCTGATTTGTGGGAATGTTTTGGTCAAGTATGCAGGAAGTGATGGACACCAAACTGAAGAAAAGCACAAATTTTCATCCAGAAACTAATGGCCAGACAGAAGTAGTCAACAAGACAATGATCTAGTTGTTCAGAGGATATTGCAGCAAACATCCTAAGCTTTGGGATGAACATTTATGTTATGTGAAGCATGCTTACAACAGAGTAAAACATTCTTCTACATAGAGATCTCCTTTTGAGACCTGCTTTGGTTTCACACCAAGGTTTCCTTTGGATTTTATCTTTGGTAAAGATACCATAGTTGATGAACACAATGATGTGGACAAGGTAACTATGTTCATTGAACAGATCCAAGAGATCCACTAGGCAGTATAAGAATAGCCATAAAAGAGTCAAGCCAAATACAAGGCAAGGCATGACAAGCATCGCATGGAGCATAGTTTCCAAGTTGGTGACAAAGTCTGGCTATATATCAGTAAGGATAGGATGCAAGGTGAAGGTAGAAAGCTAAATCCTATCAGGTATGGACCCTTCAAGGTACTTGAGAAGAATGGTGAGAATTATTTTCGCCTTGATCTACTGGCTTACATGCACATCTACTCACTCTTAACTACAGATTGCTTGAGATTGTTTGAACCCTCTCTAATTGAGGATCCCGAAGAGGAGAGTCAATTACCTTCTGTTGATGACCTGGTACCTGAATATCTTAATGAATTGCAGGAAGACACAGTTCTCGATAGGAAGGTCAGGATGACGTGTAAAGGCGATGTTGAGTACCTCATAGTAGGGCTCAAGGATTCAAAGCCAAGCAGTGCAAAGTAGATAGAGATTGGACAAGTGAGGCAATTGTATGCTCACTTAGTTGATGCTTAAAAACCAATTTTTGGTGGTCCAAAAGATTTTTCAGAGGGAAGGCCATGATCCAAATTGGATCCATGAAGATTATCAAAGTGCCATGACTGTATTAAGAGAGGATAGACTTCAAATTTATGAACACAGACTGGTCAGGAAGACCTTTGGATAGTGGCAGATTGTATCTAGCAAGGAACAACAAGGACCTCAGTCAAAGCGCGTTGATCAAGGCCCATGGAGTCTACGCAGGAGGAAAAACGGGCACTTGGGAAGCCCGGATTGGGAAATGAAGGTCATTTTTGATGCACGATTAGATTATGCATTGCTGACCAAAACCCTTGAGAAGGAAAGGCCCTGAGCACTTGTTGGCATGGGAAGCCAGGAAACTGTTGGGAGAGTGCTAAGGTGAAAGGCGGAATCCGCATTCCAAAACCGGCAGTATATTGGGGGCACCCTTGGGAAGTAAGTGGATTTGGTTGAAACCGAGCGATTTCATTCATCTCATGATGCGTGTTCAGCGGATGAGAGAGAAAGCTGCCGCTCATCGCATGCTAACAATCGAGCAAGTCAACCACACAAAATGATTAAATATCGTAGGATCTAGGGGCTCCAGATCTAATGACGGAGACTGCGCCCAATGGAGGAACCAGATTTGACGGGGGAATTAAGCCACGACATAAAGGAGTTTGAAGTTAGATTTGACCACTGAGTTGGTGGATGAGTCATTCCACAGCGTAACTGAATTACTGAACTGTCAAGGAAGAGCTAGCACAGTTCATGAGAGGACAAATGCCCACTTCCTTATGGAAGATGGCGATGACGTAGAGGGAGGGAGATCCAAACAAATAGTAGTAGGCAAACCGAAGGGGTGAAAGAGGAATCAAAAAATCATAAGATACATCAGATTTAAGCCATGAACAGACAGAGAATAGAACATGAAGAAGAAGAGAGAAGAGGAGAACAAAGACAGAGAGAGTGAGAGCAAAGAGGAGAAAATGAAGCAAAAAGCAGAAAATAGAGAGACGAGCTAACCTAAGGTAGCATCGAGAAGACCATAAGCTCGAGAGGTTTAAGCAATCCCTGAGGGGATTTGTCAGGAATTGAGCACCACATTCAGCTTCTCCCATTAAAGCCCAGAGGGGTCAAGATTTGGCAAGGAAAAGAGTCTACGTACTCTAGTGGCTTAGGGGATCGAAGAACCACCCTACCAAACATTATCTGTTTCAGAAGAGTGAAATTGAGCTCCTCATTGTAAATCTCTACTTTAAAGATACAATAAGCGAAGGCCACCATTAAAAGCTAGATCGAAGATGTAGCCCTAGAGGATAGGGTGAAATCCTAATTAAATTTGTTGTGTTCTTACATTTGCTTACTGTGTTTCTCTTATTGTTTTCCATTCTTCTAGTGTATGTGTATTTTGCAATCTGATCGATTCGTTGCCTAAAATAACATAGACACACACTAGCACATGAGTCTGTAATACCTTCATTTATTAATTAATTAACTGAGGTCACTCACAAGTGATTATCAGATCATTAGTTTATGAAGCTCTAGATATTGTCCTATCAAATGTTTTAGCTCACAAATATTAAAGAAATCAATGTTGTTCAATTCGCATTCCCTTAAATGATGCTTCTTCCAACAATTCGAATAGAACACACCCAAAGGTGGATTAGCTTCTGCTTTTGTCTTGTTGATCTATGATGTCATTATCTGGGAAGAGAGAGTACTGAGGATATCGATCTTGAAATTCTCGAACAGATTCCCCATCTCTACTCTGGTTACTCCTCCTCTTGCAGATTTTTGTATTCGGGCGCAGACATCTCGAATTATGCTCCTCCCCTTAGATGATCCTCTAGAACAACTTAGACAGAGCTTTACAATTTCATTGAATGCTTCCTACGATATATCCCCCTTCCCTAATAGGTTCAGGGTGTCAAGGAAATCGTCGCTCATTCCTCTAATAAATATAGTGTGCAAGATTTCATGGTCTAAATCAGTGTGTTTAGACCTCTGCAGATTGTAGTGGAACTGCTCTATAGTCTTCTAGGCTCTCATCCTCCTTTTGCATCATTCTAAATACCTCTTCACTTGAGTCCCTGGTTCTAGAATAGCCTTGGTACTTTGATAAGAACACCTCCTTCATATTGTTCCATGTTCGAATAGAAGCGAAGCCCAATCCCATGAACCATCTCAAGGTTGCCCCTTTTAAAGTAGCAAGAGATAATTTCAATTTCTGAGCATCTGAGGTATAATCATAAATTTTGCATAAGAAACCAAATTCAAATAAGGAAGTGTGTGGATCTTCCACTATCATCCCTTGGAAGGATGGTAAGGATGATAAAGGAATATTTTCCATAGGAGCTTCACCTATGATATCCCTGAATGGGAACTCAAAGGTGGTGATGATAGCATCTATTTTAGCATTTTTGTCATTGTTTTCCCCCATAACTAATCGTTCTAACCCTTGTTGTAACATACCTCCTTCAAATTGTTCTTGTGATGGTCTTGTAGATGTGATTGATGGCTCAGGTATCCTCGGGGCTCAATGTTTCACCTCACTACCTGTATCTGGATATTGATAAACAACAAGTTCTCTCCCATCTTAAGTGTTTGATGTTCCCCCTCAATTTCCCCTTGTCCCTCGGTCCTCAATTTCTGGCTACTAGCTTCCCCTTGCTGCTCATAGATTGGATTCCTGATATTGGGAGTGCAGGTGCTAGCTTTAGAATGATAAGGCCCTGAGGTAGAGAAGTCAGAGGTTTCTGACCTTGTTATGGGAGTAACAACTTTTTTTGGTCATGTTTTCCTTGCATCCCCTGAAGAGTTTGTCTATTCTTTTTCTACCTTAGAGATTAGTTCCCGGATAAATGTTTTCCTTCCCAAATCTACACTGTTCCTTTCCTTTTTAGAACCTATTTTTCTTGTGACTATTTAGATTAGGGGTAGTTTTTGTATCTTTGTAGTTCCTACAGTTGCACACATGGACCCTATGTGTATTAATTCACACCCTAAGTGCCCTAGTCTTTGATAGTGGTGAGTCTGCCAAGGTATGTTAAAGTGATGCGCAGGTTCTTACCTCTCGTCTTACTACCCAGAGATTGAAGAGATGAAGAAATGCTAAACAAAGCACCAAAATTCCATGGCCTAAGTGCCTTAGTGGTCACAATGGTGATCCTGCCCAATTATTTTAGGGTGATACACAAGTTCTTACCTCTCATATTACTGCCCAACGATTGCAAACTAGGAACACTCTATCATCAAACAAACAACTTGGCCGACTGTATCATCAACTGCCATCCCCAGCAATGGCAGCAAAATTTAGTGTTGTTTTAATCAATCCTAATTGACTGAGATTTCAACATTTAATTATCAAACCAGGGTAGGTCTTGCTATTTCAATGGAGTTTGCATTGTTTATGTCGATACAATACAACCAAGAATGAGAAAATGGAAAGAACAGTAAAAGATGTCGTTGAATCAAAATGCTAAATCAAATCATTCATGTAGAAATAAAAACACTCCACATAATTGAGATCACACTTCGCAACTACCAAAGTAAGGGCACGCCACACAGTTACTAATATCTATTCCATCTGGTTACTACCATTCTGTTGATTAACTCAGTGTAACAACATAATACAAATTGGAACAATGGCGAATGTAATTCACAATTTGTACATCAACAACAAGAAACCATGTAACAAATAACAAAACTAGAATGTACACTACCTCTACCACCATAGTCCCTACCAAAGAAGAGGGCCCTTCCTTCTTAGTAGGGGTGCAAGAATAACATGAAAGTAATTAACAAATCAGTTGAAGAGAAATAACAACATCACGGTAATGATTAATATTAAAATAATTCAGAGTTACAAAAGTAGAGTAACAATACTCTTCTATATGCCATCCTTGTACATAAGAAATCAAGTTTCTTTTATAGTTTTTACATGCTCGAAATTAGAAACAGATCAATCATGAGAATCTCATGATTCTCATGCTGATAAAAAATAAAAGTAGTTACAACATATTTCTAAATAAAAATATACATTAGTTAGGATTGCAACCATTTGGGTCTGTTGCTTCCAAAATAAAAAGATTCCTAATGCTGATCATTGTTACATGGAATAGTACCTACACTTGCCAACTCTGGTGCAACAACATCCTACGAGTGAATAGTGGTTCAGGATGTTACGACAATCACTGGAGACAACACCCTCGGTGTAACAACAGACCTTTGTATCAGTGCGTAGTGTAAAAGCATCATGAAACAGTATTCAATGTGTAACAACAACCTGTAATAGCATATAGGGTGTAACAGTAAACTGCTCTACCCTACTTTGTAATTGATTGGTGCTACCTATTTACTCCATAGTCTTGTTCCTGCGAGCAACACTAGAAAGGGAGAAGAGCTTCCAAAGTACTCCTCCAATGCTCACCCCAATTAGCCACAAAAAGGAATAAAGTATCATATTATTCAGTAAAATATGACAAAATAACATGATAGTAGAATAGTTTATAAAAGTAGGGAAAAGGGGGATTAATCATATAAATTTCATAGGCCTAGATGATAAGAGGGTCAAAATTGGGGAAAGAAGGCACAAAAAATAGGTAAAAAGTCACACCCAAAAAGGAGCTGTTAGCTAAAGGTTATATTTGACCCAACATATTCCCTTAGGGAGCCTCAGTTTTTTTCATAAGGAAGAAGGATGGTACTTTTCCTTTATGCATAGATTTCAGACAACTGAACAAGTTAACTATTAAGAATAAGTATCACTTACCTTCAATTGATGACCTCTTTGATCAGGTTAAAGGAGTGGTGGTGTTTTCAAAATTGATTTAAGATCTGGATATCATGAGATTTGAATTAAAGATGAAGACATATACAAGATTGCATTTGGAACATGCTATGGCCACTATGAGTTTGTAGTCCTACCATTTGGACTTAGTAATGCTCTAGCAACATTCATGAGTATGATGAGTGGAATTTTCCTTCCTTATCTAGATAAATTCGGTCTTATATTTATTGATGACATTTTGGCGTACTCCAGAAGTATTGAGGAACATAAAGAACACCTTTGGATAGCGTTACAAAATTTAATAGAAAACCATCTCTTTGCCAAATTCAGTGAGTGTGTTTTATTGAAGGACCAGATTCAGTATCTAGGACATGTCATATCCTTTGTTAGTATAGTGGTTGATCCAAAGAAAACTAATACCATCATGAACTGGCCCATCCCAACCAATGTGGTAGACATACGGTCCTTTGTGGGTCTTGCAGGTTTTTATAGGAGATTTATAGGGGGGTTTTCTAAAGTCAGTTATCCAATTACCTCCTTGCAGAAAAAGGGAAGAGGTTTCAAATGGTCCAAAGGCTATCAAGAAAGTTTTGAAAATTTTGTTGGAAATAATACTGGGGGGGTGAATCAATATTAGCAAATCAATAACTTTTCATTTCCATATTCAAATTCATATATGCTACTTCAGTTAATGGAACCCACATGTATACGCAACTGTGTTTAAGGAAACTAGCATATATCCAGTAAACTTATGATTCAGTTAATCCATTATATGTTGACCTTTAATCAGTGCATCAGAACTTCATTAACCATATAAACAGTAAACGGGTGTAGTAAAGCAAAACATATCATCACACATAAAAAGTACACATGAACACCATGATATAAGGTAGAAACCTAATGCGAGACAAAAACCACCTGATGTCGTCTTCCTTTTATATTAGGAAAACCTGTTTATAATATTGTACTCACGCAGACTCATACCAGTATGTAGGCACCAACTTGCAGAAGGATAAAACCTTCTCTCATTCTCTAGTGACTACTGGAAGGGAGCTACAACCCCCTAGCTCATGTACTGGCCGATCTATTTACTAGTACGTAGGCACTGGCCTACTGAAGGCTCAAACCTTCATTCGTTTTCTAGTCGCTACTAGAATTGAGCTCCAACTCCCTAGCTCTTGTACTGGTCGATATGTTTACCAATATGTAGGCACTAGCCTACAGAAGGCTACGACCTTGTCTCTTCCTCTGGGGACCACGTTTCATAATTTTTCATACTGGATACTCCGGAAGCACAACACCATAATCTGAAGGCCACATTTCATCCAATTTTCATACTAGACCCATTAACAACATTGAAGCACAATATCAATCACCACTATAATACAATCATCAACTACACCTGCATCATCAATCTTCGAATCACCCAACACTGAAACATTGAAACCTTGTCAACAAAACACAGTCACCAAAACACAGAGCAGACCACAGAATTCTGTAACAACAACCAGATCCAACTGCAACTTCAAATATCATACTTCATACTATATACGCTACTTTGATGAGCAGAACTAGCGTGTATATGCGCTTTTACCAAAGGGAACCCGTGTACAAATCTGCAAATATTTTCTCATAACTTTGCAGCTATTCCAGTCATCAACCATACCCAGATCATAACATTTATACAATAAAACATGCGTCAAGAATTCAGATCTAGTCTATCCATGACTAAAACACATGATAATACATTCCAAGCCTTATGATCCTGATCCATCATCCATCATCAACCGCATAGGTGCATCCTTGGTTCAGATCAAGCAAAACATCACAAACCCATAACTAGCATACTAGATCTCACACTTCATCAGATATATATTACTTGCTCATTTGCACACTTGCACCCTTGCACACCTTGGCCTAATGGTCTTCTCCTTATATAGGTTTAGGCCTCTCTCAATACCATGGTCCAAAACCACGTAGGACCAATACCTTGGACCCAATACCTGCAGTGAATACCTTGGACCAATACCATGGGTAAAACTACCATGGATCAAATACCACTGACCAAAACTTAGTTTTCCAACATGTACGCACCTTTGCTTCTATGAAAGTGTGTGTGTATGTTATACGCTCCTTTTGGTCTACTAACCCGCGTGTATATGCTACTTTTTCAAAGTGAACCTGCGTATACCTCTCTTTGATCATTAATTCTTTGCTCTTGACTTGTTGCACTATGATGTGTCATCTAAGTGATTTTCGATCAAGGAGGACACCTATATCATAACTTATCAGAATGCCAACAAAGTTAAAGTATTTACTCACCATAACACTGATATTAAAGATTGCAGATCCTGAAGAATATTTTATAGTCTGCATAGATACGTGAAAAGAGGGTGTAGGTGGAGTTTTAATGAAAAATGATAAGGTAATTGTTTACAAATCTCGTAAGTTAAAAGAGAATGGAAATAAATATTCTACTTACGATTTGGATCTAACTGTTGTAGTTCATGCCTTATGGAGACACTAATTATTGGGGAAAACATTTTTGTTCAAGACAGACCACAACAACTTAACTAATTTCTTTAATAAACCCACCTTGAATGCGTGCCAAGCTCAGTGGAATCCATTCTTAAGCAAATTTGATTTTGAAATCAAACATTTAAAGCGAAAAGAAAATAGAGTGGTAGATGCCTTACGTAGGACGTTGCGCCATATCTGCGATGTTTCATTTAGTTAAGTTGAGTTCAATTTTCCTGATCAACTAAAAGAAGTAGTTCAGAAAGACCCTGAATATGACTATCTCTGGCAGCAAGTAAAATATGTAAAAAATTTGGGAGAGCGAAGAGAGTATAGTATTAACTCTGAGAATTTATTGATGTTTAGAAATCGTATTCATGTTCCTAATCAGTTGTCATTAAATAAAATCATGTTAGACGAATTTCACAGAAGCCCTTATGCTTCTTATTGGGTAGTATAAATGCAAGATTTATACCAACATTTAATTTGTCAATCTGGGTAAGTAAACTTAGAGGCATAGCACAATATATGCGAGAATACAACCTCAACAATTTGTTACATAAAAGCCAAGCTCTTGCAAGAAATTCAAAAGGAGCATCATTCATGAAAAATAAACAAGACTCTTCAAAGTAAAGTAAACACACTCTAGGAATTTACTTATGGCTCCTCTTTTGATCCAGGTGGATGTTGGTGGCCACCCACCTATCCCATTTGGACCCCCACAATTGTCTCTTTCAGCATTTTCAGTTTCATTAATTGTAGCACAACTTACTATTTTTAGCAGTTTTTCGGGTCCTGAACTTCCGGAGCCGTTTTGAGGCCCTAAATGACGTTTTTGGGAATCCAGGGACAACAACGGTCCATGCAATGGACTGATGTTGCCCGTTCCAACAATGGTAGTTCTCGGATAGATCTTTCTAACGAGCTATCATACGCGTCAAACGGAGATCGTATGCCAAAGTTACGACCCCGGGAAATTGATGTACCAATTTACCCAAAACGGGGCCCACAATTTGGCGTTTCATCTTCTAAGGGTCGGTTTTGGAATGTGAAGGGTTTTCCATTGTTTCTCAATAATAAATAGGCCTTCGAGCCTCATTGTAACACAAGTTCGGAACAGTTCAGAGACATGTAGCCGCACATCTCTTCTCAGAGATAAGCTACCATAGTCCTAGCTGGTTTATTTCCAATTCTGGTTGTAAGCATATTTCGGTATTTTTCATTAATGAAATGAAGTGTTGTTTCCGCTGCATCTCTTTATTTATGGTTATCACATCTCTGTATTTATGGTTATCTCTGTAATCTATTGCGTTCCTATTTAAATCCGGATCATCTTTTGGGATGAGTTGACTCCTGTAGTAAGTCTTCCTCAGTTGCATAGGGAATAAAGGAGTTTAAGCCCCATTCAAAAGAAATTTATTCAAGAAATAAAGAATGCAAAACCTCTTAAATGTTACTGCTATGTTGCAAGCCTGAAATTAAACTAGAAATCACACAACAACTTCATTCCAACTAATCTAAGGAAATGATCAAATGCTTTAAAAAGAATCAAGATAATAATGCGCTTCTTCTCTTAATGACAATTCCGTACTTTAGTTGTAAGGAAAATATGAAATAAGAGCCAATGAAATAAATATATAATTCATGTTGTTTACCCTGGTCTTATTAAATTCTCCCATATAATATATGCAACATTTAATTATAATGAATAAATCTGTGAGCATTTTGTCAACACAATTCACAATCTTTCCTTATGTTGATCTAGGAATCTCCTTGCAAAAGTGTAGGAATCCATCTCATATAATATTCAAGGGCAATCATAAATACATCTTAAGTTAACTTAACTAGAATTCTTGCTCATCAATTATTTCACCATTGCGTTTTGGAAATAAAAACATTTATGCGACAATGAGATGAGGGTAAATCTTTGTAATAATAAATAAGAGAAACAATTAAAACATTCACCATTTACTTTAGTTTAGCCTTTATAAAATACATCCAAAAACATTGATATTAAACTTAAATAACCAGAGCAATAAAATAAAGCTTTTGGAATGAAATTGAAAATGAAATCACTAAAAGATAAAAGGAGTTGTTGAATGAAATTGTGAAATTATCTAAGATCACACTCACACCAAGCAACTAAAATGCAGCAAAAGAAAGCTAAGAGGTTTGGAGCAATAGACTAGCTGGTGGACCTAACCATCCAACTCGTTGCCCTTGCAGCGATTAAGTCACAATATTCAGAACAATATGGAAAGAAAAAAATACTCATAAGTGATTGCCAAATAAAATCATTTAAGAGTAAAAACTAGAAATCAAAATTTAATGCCAAAGAAATTCATTTCAGAAGTCTTGTTACAAATTCATAAAACAATGTTGTGCTCATTTTAGTGGTCCCCTCGAGGGTTCAACCCATTAGTGCGTAGCTCCTCGTTTCCTACATAACAAGATAGATTCCCTCCTCTAGAAAATAAATATGAATTACATAATACAATCTGCCATATACAAAAACTAGCATTCACACCTACATGACTCTTTCCTTTTATAATGTTCTTTCATGATAATTTTGGCTCTATTCCTTAGAAAACAACATGGGGATTGAATCCCAACTGATATTGATCAATAGGAAATTAGTACAACCATTTACCCATTGAAGGAATGAAAATCTCACATGAATATCCCAAATTTGACAGTTTTCTAAAATTCTGGAAAAAAAACGATTTTTTTAACAAAATGCCTGAAAAGAACTCTGTGTATCTCCTTAACCATTACGATTTTAGGAAAATTTTTTGGAGGAAATATAGCTTGTTATATTTTCAACAATAACCTATCTCAAAATTTTCTGTTTCATATCCATTTCCTTGGAAATCGTTCCTAAAAATAATTGTTTGAAATCTGAGATGCTAAAATTCTGGAAAGAAAATCTAATTTTAGAAAACTGCTTCAAAGACCGTTATATAACTTTTATAGCATTACAAATTTTAGAAATCAATTTCAGGCTTTGTCAATTTGCTATACTAAGACCAAAACCCATGTTCTAGAATTTCTCTGTTCTCCTTCACCTACATGGGAATCAAGGTAGAAGTTGGTAGTTTGGAAACTGCTGCGAATTTCGGGCTGAGGCATTAATTATTTCCTAAACATAAATCCGTATGACCTGAGTGTATATTAGATTATGTGAATGTGTTCAAACAATATTTTCAAGAGAATTTTTTTTCATATTTCCCTAGAGATGTGTTAATGTATGAAAGCCCCAAATTAGTGCAAGCATGTTGGTGGAGGCATGTTCGTGTAGGCACAATTGGTATAGGAATTACCAGTATAGGAATGTTACCACCTACCACAAAAGATCCTGACATTAATGACATTTTCATATTAAATTAACAAAATAAGAAGAGTTAATAGATCAACAACTGTTAGCTCTAAATGCCTCTAAATGATAACTTAATAATGCGTAAAACAAATAATAATGATTATAGACACTTAGTACATGCATAAAATTATTCAGGTAAATCATGAAAATTTGGACAAAATGGAGGCTCAATGCTGCTTACCCAGGCTATCAAAATATTTTCTCTGTTATAAAGAAAAACTACTACTGGCTTATTATCAGAAAGGACATTGTTAAGTATTTAGCCAAATGCCTGGAATGTTAGCAAGTCAAAGTTGAGCATCAACATCTTGTCGAGTTACTTCATCCTCTACCCATCCCTAAATGGAAATGGGATACAATAACTTTGTATTTTATAAATGGATTAGCTCGATCTAAAAGACAAAATGATTCAATTATTGTTGTGGTAGAAAAACTGAGCAAGACGACCCATTTTATACCTGTCAAGTCCATGCACCAGACAACCCAAATAGCGGATATATTTATGAAGGAGATTTTTTGGCTGCATGGCATGCCTCGAGTCATAATATCTAATCGGGATGTTAAGTTTACTTCTACTTTTTGGAAATAATTGTCTATTGGGCTAGGTTCACAAATTCACTTTAGCACCACTTATCACACCCAGGCCGATGGACAAACCGAAATAGTGAATCAAGTGGTAGAGGACATGTTGCGCATGTATGTAATGCAGCGACCCTGAAAATGGGAAGAGTATCTACATTTGATACAATTTTCTTACAACAATGGTTATCATGAATCTTTTAAAATGAGTCCTTTTGAAGTACTCAATGGAAGGAAATGTACCATCCCTACAAACTAAACAGTCCTAAGAACAAGATGATATTAGGACTAGATATGATAGAGGAAATGGAAAGAATTGCGAAAAATGTTCGACAAAATTTAAAGGTTTCTCAAGAAAGGAAAAAATCATACGCTGATAAAAAAGAGAACCTATAGGGAGTTCCAGGTAGGAGATCATGTGTATGTGCAAATTAAACCTAAGAGAAGCACACTAAGATGGGGAAAATGTGCCAAATTGGCCCCTAAGTTCTATGGCCCTTTCCATATTCTAGACAAAATAGGACTAGTGGCCTATCAATTAGCCCTACCCAGCCACATTTGGGTTCATGATGTATTCCACGTTTCACTTTTATAGAAGTATGCATATGACCCATACACATCATAAATTAACAAGAGCTTCAGGTCGAATCAGAAGGAGAATTCTTGGTCGAAACCTTGTGCATACTCGATCAGAGAGAAGCAACATTGCAGAGGTGAGCTATCATCCGGGTTAAAGTGCAATGGAAGCACTATAGCTCAGAAGAAGCCACATGGGAGGATAAAGATTTAATGCAAGAGGTGTATCATAAATTATTTCAGAAGAAGATGGAAGAATGCACATCGAGGACGTTGTTCTGCTAACGGTAGGAAGATGTGACATCTTGAGACCTTTAAGTTATTTTTGGAAATTTTCTTGTTTTTACTATTACGTAGAGTAAAACTGATAAACAATTTTGTTATTATGGTGTTATTAATTATGAAATATTAACACTATCTCTATGAAATATATAAGGAATTACTAATGAACCTCAGTAACCCTCTTTTCACAAGATAGTTATCAGTTAAGGAGTAGTTATTCCTTACCCCCCTTTCTCTTACAAGAGGGAAGGTAGAAGGAGGAAAGACGGGTTGGAAAGAAAAGAAAGATTACTTGAACTGAACGAATGTTTGGTGGGAAAACCCTTGAGAGTCACTTACCTCAAGGAAGAAAAATTCCTTTTGTGGGTTGGACCTGGGGTCTTGAGGCCAAAGCAATAGAACTGCTACATTGAGAAATTGATATGGGGGACAAGGAGGAGCTTGGGGGGAGAATATTGGACATAATTGCCAAAATTCTCATTAGAAGGGTGGAGAGGTTCATTTGATAGTGAATTAGTCCTTCGATGGCAGATAAGTGTATATACATATCTGTGTTTATAATTTGTTAAGTGTAGGAACTTAAACAGATAAATAGGAAATGTAAACTTGCTAATATTGTTTGGTAGAAGTATAAATCTAAATGACAATCATTATTGCATGCATTTCTATTATTCATTTGTAGTATGAAGTGAATGGAATGAGAAAGTTAACATTTAATTTGAAGACTGTCATTTTGATGTATTTACTCACTGATAGTTAATATGGGTGAATAGTTTCAAATAATGCCTTCAACTTATTATAATCCAACGAAGAATATCAAAGGGTGTAGGATGATATAACACCTATTTTTTGGGCATAGTATCTATGCTCACAGAATCAAGAATCTGTGCATGTGTAAAACAATACAACCAAATGAATTACAAATTAACCCTCTACTATACCAAAACATAACTTTTATATAAGTAAGAATTAATATGAAACAATTTCATTACGTGGCCATTCCTAGCAAGAAACGTAGAATAGGCCTACCTATAGACTAGTAATGGATGTAATCTAAAATTGTGTAGTAAGTCAAAAACCCTCACATCAATATTACTCCACTCAAAAGTAATATGCCGAATTCATCACTGTGGAAACTAGAACTGTAATCATATATTCTAAGAAATCAAACATTGTCACCAATATGAAACCATTAGGAGCTATGCATGCATAAATTAATTTCAAGAAATGACATAGACAAATGTGGGTTGTCGTGGAGGCTTCCATCAACAGGCATGTATTTAAAGAAGGAACTTTCGATATTAATCATTTTCAGAACATAGAAATAGGATCTAAGACGGTAAATTGTAGATGAATAAATTACATAGAACAAACAAGAACTTCTATAAAAAAGAAAGCAAGGATTTGAGTGACTTAAGGGTATTTCCAGATTTTTTCCGTTGGCCAGTCTGGGGTGGACACCAAGGAATGATGTTCTAGTAGAATGAGTTAACTTGGATAAAAAGCATTATAATTAACCAACACATATACAAGACAAAATCTTAATAGTTAAATGACAACATATTCAACAAATGACATTTACAATAAAAGGAAACTACATTCATTAATTGCTAATAAAATGTAAAAGCAGCGGAATTTCTTAACTACACACTTTAACAATCCCAAATAGCTAAATTTTTTATTCAAATGAGAAGATGTCCAAAACCTCGAATAGAGGAATGGTTGTCAAAACTATGATGAAGTAGCTGCCTCTTTGAGAGCTTAATGTAATACAAACAAGGTTTTTCTAACCTCAATTCTAACCCTAGGAAGAAACTCTCATGTCGTTTGCTTAAAATATTAAATTAAAATCAGTATGAGACCAACCAACCTTAAGGAAGGCCCTCATACCCATGTAAATCGTTGTAAGGAATCCTGGCTCCTCTAGTAGCCTGGTATTCTGAGCTTGGGCACTCGCACCCAATTTCTAGTTGGCAAAATCCCTCTTGCATCGTAGTGATATTGTGGTTAAAACCTCATGGTAGAATAGGCGTAGAAAATATGATGGTAGGTTAACTCGATAATGAAATATAAATCAAATAAAAATACTATAACCTACTTCTACTATCAATTTGTGGAAGCTTAAAGATTGAGCTGAACAATATAACTAGAAGAAGAAGAATTAATGCACAATATACATGAAAATACTTTGGGGAAAGCCTCATCTAAAAATCCCACTATATGTATTATCCAACCTTCCTCTTTTCCCTCCAAGCTCCTATTTCCTTGCGTTGTTCCTCTGGGGCGATTGTCCTTTAACCAAGTGGAACACTTTGATCTCATACACTATCAAAACTCTGAAATCCTCAAGGAATGATTACCTTGACTACCTGCATGAGTTTTATTTATAAGAAAACACATGCAACTGATAGTACACTATCTTTGACTTTAATATCAACTAGGTCTTTCTCAGAATAGACATGGATGAGTTTTTGATGAGGGAATCTTTAGTTAACTGGAGTAGCACTAGTTGAGTGCATGCATGCATCAACTAACTGTTAACTCTCTATTAGTTCCTCAAACAATTTGGAACTAATTTAATTGGAATTAACTCAGTAAACTAAGTTAACTAACTACAACTCAAATACAACTCAATCTTATCTCCTTAATTTAAGGAATAACTCTTGCATGACTACAGAAAGACTTCTAACTTGAATTTCTCCAACTAATTAAGTCAAAATACCATAATTAATTATTTCCAAGTAGCTGCTAAGACTAAATTCGATTTTAATTCACAATTTAATTGAAGGACAAATTAAATTGGAATATTTTTGTTGTCATATTTCAACACTCCCTCTCAACAAGAAAGGGATTATCTACCACCCTCATCCTATCTCTATGGAATTCGAGTTTACACTTTGACAACGCCTTTGTCAAAATGTCAGCATCTTGCTCCTTTGTCGAAATATACTGCAACACCATGATCCTTCCATCATCAACATCTTTCTTTACCTTGTAAAGCCAATGGGAACTCACCACTGACTTTTTCTCTGGTCTTGGAACCATGTCCCAAACATTGTTACGAACTATGGAGTCATAATCCTCCACCATAGCTTCAACCCAAATCAGCTGCTGCACTGCTTCCTTAGAGGAAGATGGCTTGGTATCAACACATTCCCCAACAAGGGCCATGTATCCAATGTACCTCTCAGGTTACCTCCTCTGTCTATGCTGAAAAGATGGTGCTCCCACACTCTCTTTCTTATCCTCCAACAATTTGTCAACTTCTCTTGTGCACTTTTGTCCATCTCTGGAAGACTTTATTTGAGTGGATGTCTCCACTCCTGGAAGCTCTACATGTGTCTACTCTGCATTAGTCTGAGGCTCATCCACCTTAGGAACCAACAGTTTCTGCACAGCCTATAGTTGGAGCTCCCTCTCAAGGGAAACGTGCATGGCCTTCTGCTTATCAAACTTGAGATCTCTACTAACCATTGTCATTCAACTGGTAGGAAAGTACACTCGATAGTTGTGAGGTGTATTAGTGTACCCTATAAATATCCCTAACTCTACTATCGACTCAAGCTTCTTTTGTGCACCCTTTGTCACATGGAAATATACCCATGAGCCAAAGATCCTGAAGTGACCCACATTTGATCTCTTACTAGAAAAAGCTTCCTCTTGTGTCTTCATCCCAAGTATGCGATGCAAGCTTCTATTATACAAATAGACAATTGTGTTGCATGCCACAACCCACAAGTGAAGTGGTAGGCCTTGGTCATGCAGGATTTCTTGGACTACCCCTACAATAGTTTTGTTCTTCCTCTTAGCCACCAAATTTTGTTGTGGCTTATGAGGTGTCGTCAACTCTCGTTTAAGTTCTTCTGCTGCACAAAAGTCCTTAAACTCTCGAGAGACATATTCTTGACCGTCGTCTCTTCTCAAGGCCTTGATCTTTTTCCCTGACTCATTCTCCACCAAAGCTTTGAACTCACAAAACTTTGTGAAGGTTTAGTCCTTCTTCTGCATGAAATAAATCCAGAATTTACGAGAATAGTCATCAATGAAAATCACATAATACCTTTTGCTTCATAGTGAATTCCATCGAGAATGGTCCACACACATCAGTATGAACTTGCTCTAAGATAGCCTTTTCTCAACTGTCTCGATCATGAAAGGAATACTTGGTGTACTTTCCCAAGGTACAAGCTTTGCATGCGTCAACTTGCTCAAATTTACCTTTTGGAAGTCCTATAGATATCTACTGCATTATCTTCAAAGCCCCATGATGCAAATGGCTCAACCACCTGTGCCACAACTTGCCAATGTCTTGGTTTTGCACAAATTATGATTTCATACTCAATGCTGCACAATCATCAACCTCAAGTTTATAGAGATTTTTCACCTGAATCCCTATCCTCTTGGTATGACCTGTGGCTACGTGTCTTAGGAATGCCTTTCCTTTACTAAAGACAACATAGTAGCCTTTGTCCTCCAACATCATGACCGATACCAAGTCCTTCTTCAGTCAAGGCATGTACTTCAAATCTGTGAAGGCGATAGGAGCTCCATGCTCCCTCTGAAAAGCAATCTAACCCACTCCTGAAACACTATAATTTCCATCATCATCCATCTCTATGCACATCTTGAGGTCTTTCTCTTCCAAGGAATTGAATAAAATTTTATCACCAGTCATGCGGAATGAGGCTCCACTATCAAGATACCAGACACAATCCATCATCGATGACAGCATGTATGTGATGAGGGTAAAGTCCATTTCGAACTAAGAGGCTAATGCCTCACCTTCCAACCCTTCTGAGGATCCTTTTTTGGACTTCTTTGATGGGAAATTAGTCACATAATGTCCCATCTTATGACAATTAAAGCATCTCACTTTAGACTTGTCACCCTTCTTCCCTCCATGAGAAGAATTCTATTTGGAATGGGAAGCCTTCCCCTTCCCTTTCCTTGCCTTACTTGCTAAGGCTAGATTTTATTAATCATCATCTTTGGATGAAGAACCATCTCGTGTACTCCTCCTAATCTCCTCTTGCATATGATCCAACCACAGTCATTCCCAATTAGACAATTTCTCCCTTCTATTCATAGAGTCTTGGTAGCTATTCCAACTCTTTGGAAGGCCAAGGAGAGAAAGGCTCACCATATCATCATCGACATCAGTTATTCCCATACTGCGAAGCTCATCTCTATAGTTGGTGACTTTGTTCAGATATGTGGAAATAGTATTGTGCTTCTCCATCTTGATTCTTTGAAGCTTATCCTTGAACGCCAATTTCCTCCTGTTGCTAATGTTTTGGTAGAGGTCCTTCAATGTCTTCCACATTGAAAATGGAGTATCCTTCCCATGGAGACTCGAGAAAATATGGTTTCGAATTCCCTCAAGGATGATCTATCTCGTCTTTGCCACACACTTCTTCCACTCAACCAACTCTTGTACATTAGCTGAAGTTGGTTTTGAGATTTCTTGATCAATGAATTCCTTCAAGCCATTGTCTTCTAATATAGCCTCCATTCTATCTTTCCATGTTATGTAATTTAAGCTACCCTCCAAGGCATACTTGAGTCTCAAGCTATAGAACGCCATTGGCTAACCTTGAAGTATGAAATGAATTCAATTTGAACCTGCAACCTTGAACCTCAAACTTTGAATTCTATTCTCAGTAAATTGTTTATAACTCTGCTACCATGTAGAAAATTTCTACAAATCCAACTCTGATGCCATGTAGAAAATATCTACAAATCCAACTCTAATACCATGTAGAAGATTTGATTATTGGTTAACTCGATAATACAATATCAATCAAAGAAAAATACTATCACCTACTTCTACTACCAATTTGAGGAAGCTTAAAGATTGAGCTGAACAATATAACCAGAAGAAGAAGAATCAATGCACAATGCACATGAAAATACTTCAGGGAAAGCCTCAGCTAAAAACCCCACTATCTGTATTATCATACAAGGTGGAAATACATAAGAATTATACAAAGCCTTAGCTCTCATAACTAGCCAGCTCTTAGTACAATCCTCACAGATGCTCATCGGAAATCTTGGCTTCTCTCGAGCCTTCCTCTCTACCATCCAAGCTCCTATTTTCTAGTGTTGTTCCTCTGGGATGATTCTTCTTCAACCAAGTGGAACACTCTAATCTCACACAATGCCAGAACTGTGCAATCCTCAAGGAATGATTGCCTTCATTGCATGCATGAGTTTTCTTTATAAGAAAAAACATACAACTGATAGTAAATTGTCCTTGACCTTAATCTCAACTAGGTCTTTCTCAAAATAAACATGCACGAGTTTCTGATGAGGAAATATTCAATTAACTGGAGTAGTACTAGTTGAGTGCATGCGTGCATCAACTAACTGTTAACTCTCTATTAGTTCCTCAAATAGTTTGGAATTAATTTAACTGGAACTAAACTGAGTTAACTAATTACAACTCAAATATAACTCAATCTTGTCTCCTTAATTTAAGAGATAACTCTTGCATGACTTTAGAAAGACTTCTTACTTGAATTTTTCCAACTAATGAAGTCAAAATAACCTAATTAATTATTTTCAAGTCGTTGTTAAGACTAAATTCGATTTCAGTTAACAATTTAATTTACGGACAAATTAAATTGGAATATTCTTGTTGCCACATTTCAAAAATAGATTGACTATCAACAACTAGAGATAAATTTTATGCATTTAACACTTTACCATCTTGGATGGTGGGAGCAGTTTGGGTCTCAGTATCATGAGTTCTGGAAATGGTTGTACTCGCCGTGCGTGCAAAATGAGGTAACATCATTACTGAAGTTACTCAGTAAATAAAACACAAAAGGTCTGCTATAAAACTAACACTCTGGAGCGAAAATGACTCATTTCCCTGCATGTTAGTCTCACCTGTATAGAGTAGGTGGCCATGAAATAGCAGTGTACAACTCACGGTAAAAACGATTGGAAACATTGAAGTTCCAAGCAAACTCTCCACGGCTTGTAGCTGAAGTGAACACTATCCGAGGAAGAATAACGCCGACAAAACCAGGGTTTCCCAGAGCAAATCTCCAAGAAAATGACCTAAGAGACCAGATACTGGGTTGTTAGCATAGCAACCCAGGTTATGGTGGACCGTTGGATCCAACTCTTCGATCTACATGTCACAACTGGCATCTAAAGGAGGAGGAACCTGGCAGCGCTAGGCCACTACGGCCATTCAACCCTAGGCCAACCGAACAAAGTCTAAACGAATTAATGAGAGCACGGCAAGAGCTAACCAGCCTGCCATAGGGCATTAAATGACTGGTTAGTTGCATGCCCTTTAACTTTATAACACACCCTATTTTTTTTCATTTATCTTGTTATACACGCGAGTGTGTTATAAAGTTAAAGAGCATGCAACTAACCAGTCATTTAATGCCCTATGGCAGACTGATTAGCTCTTGTCATGAGAACACTACACGTACATCAGACATCATCCAGAGAATTTATTTAACATGTACCAATATTTCAACCCTTAATGATATGTATTACAAACAAGGTCATGTACGATATAAATCTGTGGATTTATTATCACCATATGTTTGCAATCAGAACGTCCACCTTTATATTGATTTTTATTATTGTGTAATTAACATAGTTACCAAAAAAAATCGAAAATTCGTGGGTTCGATTAGATTTGTGAATGAACTCTAAAATTCGAGTTCGATTGGGTGCACTAAATATTACGTTTACGGATTAAGAATCCACACCTCTGACAAGAATGGGAAAGTCAAGGAATTACCGTTGACATTGTGTTTGAGAAAAGAGAACATTAAGCTTTTACACTCCTTTTTAGATCATACTTTCATAACTTCGTGAAAGGCCTCATCCAAAGAACTAAGTTATGAAAGGTCTCATCCAAAGAACTTTTTACATGCAATCAATGAGTGGTTTAATGAGTTAATGTTATTGTACATTTTTAATCGAGATTCCAGTTTCCAATTTATAGTTAAAAACTTTTTTAGATTTAGGAAATAGCATAAGAATATGGTTACAAAATGATAATGTTACTTGTCAGTCTATGCAATAAGAAATTTACAGTAAATTTAACAAGTTTTTAATAAAATATGTAAAAATATATAATTTTTAAGATAATTATGTGTTTATAGATTAAAGCAAAAAATATATATAATATATATAATTTGGTAAATTTTAAATTTATTAAATTTAAACCATAATTATCAAATTCGAACTCGAATATTGATACCTAAAATTGATGCAGGCAACGCTAGCCTGCAAACCATGATCTTTAAACACTCTATTCTGCAATCATTTTATATAAACTAAAATTTCAATTTCCAACTGATTCGCTCATTTTCACCATCTTCTGACAAATTATCTGTCTTTGGACTAATGAGGTATATACCCATTATGGTTTCTTGGCAAAAGAACTCAGCACATTTATAGGCCAACTGGAATAAATTCCGCCGAATTGCTTCAATCATGTACACAGTCATATCACTAGTACGAGGCATCGCTTGTACACTTTTTGTTGAACGCTGCTAGAAAATGAATAAAATTAAGCTGTGGAAATTCTCAACATCACAGCGACTTCAAAATTTACATTAACAAACATCATTCAGGTTTTTTTTAATGAAGGCGAGAGAACGTTTCATAATACTTCTTTTGGCACGTCTCCTCTCTCTCTGATGAGAGCTTTAGCTGCCTCATTATTTTATAATAATAGATATGCTTTACATAATGGTGGAAACATAAAAAATTCTACATGCAATGCATTCACCTAAAAAACATATTGAGGCTTTATTTCGTCTTTTTTCCTGTTCTAAAAACAAGAAAAGCCTCCTTACCCACATCCACTGCTTTTATGCCTAAAAGCACTCCTTATTTCCTATTTTTTCATTTATTTACTTTGGAAACATCATAGTGACTTATAACTCAGGAAAATAATTCTAGAATCCTTGACCCCTTATGACTATTATTCACAATAATTTCTCTTGGGCTGAATGCTCCCGCCTGATGCAGGCGTAACCTCACTCTACTCTGCAATCACCAGGATCTTCCAATACAACCAGATCTAATGCTGCGGATATTGTATTAAATGTTGAATTTATTTAACACTCCCCTCCACACGCACAGGCAGCATATTATGAACCCCGGCCACGGTCATGACTCTTGTTTCAGCAACGATAGCGCCTGTCTCCGGGAGAAGCTTCAGAGGAAATTAACATAACCCGTATCGTTTACAGAGAGCCGCTATTCTGGTCACTATTTTATGTTGCGTGCTGGTTGGACCTTTGAACACATTCTCCCCAATCTAATCAACGTAGGGGAATAGAGTAGACATTTTATTTATTAATTATATGCAATATAGCTTCCAACACACTCTTATCTCGTTTTCCCTCTCTCAGAAATGGAATGGTCTCCACGCAATTACAACTAACCCGTTGAACAGTGGTTCAATCCCTCTGTGGTACAAAGCAATGGTACACACAATTTGGAGGATTCAGCCAGAACTTATTCCCCACGCAAGATAATTATGCTTATATTAACAAGAGATTTACGCCAGTAATTACATGAAGTCTGACTACAACAGAAGGACGTGCACAATTATATATCTCAATCACATATGGGCAATCTTACAGGAATAGTTATTAGGATCAACCAGCAATTGTATAAAATTTTAACACATAAACTTACTTACTTACAACTTTAGTCTCGGCCGAATATTCGAAATTGATGGCCCTTTACAACTTCCTGAAGGCTTCTAACCAGAAACCTCACACTCTATCCCACTTTTCCTCTCTGATGGTCGCCCAAGTCTTTTTTTTATTTACATGGATAACCTTACCCATTACAAAAGCAAACTTTTTACATAGTAAATTTAGGCTTTTTACAACTTCTCTATCTGTGAAAAGATAGCAAGTTTTATTCATTACTTTTATGCTATTTTTAATTGACAAAAGATAGCCTGTTTTATTTTCTACCCTATTCCTATTTTTAAACTAGAAAACATAGAAACTTCCGGCTTTTTTTTTGTCTGAGTGGCATGCACCTGCATCAGACTCCCAAGGTTGAAAATGATCATGATCTCCTGATCATGCATTTTAGTCCTTGTTCTTTTCTTCCAGGGTCCCACACTTTGTTCTGCAACCGTCCAAATGCTTTATTCTTTTGCTGTCGCTACATTTCTGTTATCCTTTCCTCCATCTTCTTCTTTCTGGCAATCAGATTCAAGTTCTGATTGATTTTGCTTGCTGCTATTTCGATTTTCCTCCATTTTGATTGTTGCATCATCAACTGCCATGTTTCTTCAATTTCTATGTCCATCTTACTATTGTTGTCCCCGGTTTCTGTTAATTCAGCTGCTAACATAGAAGTTGCTTCCACTGCCGCCATAGATGTCGCTACCTCCCAAGCTTCCTGTCCCTCTGCAACATACTTTGGCTCATCACCTGTAAACACAATCAAATTGTTATCATTAAAATCACATGACCCACTGGTTTCATTTGTCGATTCAGTCACCAAATTCTTTTTCTGCAGCTCCAAGTCTTTTTCAGGACTCAAAAAATTTTCACTTGCTTTCTCCTCAGCTTTCTCTGGCAATATTTCATCATGTTGATTTGTATTCACCATGATATTGTCAGCTAGTCTCGCCTTCTTACTATCTTCTGCTTCATGATTGTCCTTCATGAAAACTTCCCTGCCTTGTTTCCTCAGCAAATTAACCCGTGCATGAGTTCTCTGTCTCTCCAGTTCTCTTCTCTAAAGATCTAGTTTCCTGTATAATTCAATGACTTCATTAGGAGTAGATTTTGGAAACTTCACATAACCATTTATACCTTCAACGACTCTTGACCAATCTTCAGCTGGTCCTTCTTTCTCTGCATCAACATCCTGATTAGATTCCTTCTTTATGACAATATCAGCTAATTCTCTTTCACCTGCAAACACATACAAATTGTCAGATTTAAAACCATGTGACCCCTTGTCCTTACTTGAAGTTTCAGTCTTCAAGTCTTTATCTTCACTATCTCTCAGAAATTCTCCTTGTTCCATTTCAACTTCCTCTTGACTCATCTTCTTGCCATTTATCTTGGCATCCTCTTTCTTATGTCCTCTACTGTGGCTTTTTTTTCTGAACCTCTGACTGCTATGACTATTAGTAGTCATCTCCTTTGCAACAAGCCTCTGCAAAGCTAGTCCTCCTGGCTACAATCTTACCTCACTAAGATCTCCTCACTTAGTCTTTTGGTAAGCACGGGTCCTCCGTCTGGAACCTCTTCCTGAGCAACACCTTTGCTCCTTCTAGGCTTCTGCAATCTCCCACTGTCTCCTGAGAACACTTCAATTGTCCTCTCTATCCAATTCTTTATTGGATTCTTCAGGTTCACTACCACTTCTCTGCAACCATAAACTTCAATTCATAAACTTCAAATAAAAAAAAATCATCTCACCTTTAAGATCTTGCCTCCACTGCTGCAATCTTCTTCACTTGTGTATGCTTGCACATCAAATTTAAAAATTTGATTTTTATTTCAACTATTCACCACACATTCAAAAATACATTTCACTTCAACAAACCTTCTTGCATTCATTCATCCACCGCATGCAATTAGTTTAACTTTAAAAAAACTTGAATCATCAAACAGAGTTATTCTGCTGCTCCGGAATCCTTCTCTCCGCAGGAAACTTTCCCTGCTCTGATACCACTTAATGCAGACATAACCTCACTCTACCCTGCAATCACCATGATCTTCCAATACAACCAGATCTAAGGCTGCGGATATTGTATTAAATGTTCAATTTATTTAACACTCCCCTCCATATGCACAAGCAGCATATTATGAACCCAGGCCACGGTCATGACTCTTGTTTCAGCAACGATAGTGCCTGTCTCTGGGAGAAGCTTCAGAGGAAATTAACATAACCCGTATCGTTTATAGAGAGCCACTGTTCTGGTCACTATTTTATGTTGCGTGCTGGTTGGACCGTTGAACACATTCTCCCCAATCTCATCAACGTAGGGGAATAGAGTAGACATTTTATTTATTAATTATATGCAATATAGCTCCCAACACACTCTTATCTCGTTTTCCCTCTCACAGAAATGGAATGGTCTCCACGCAATTACAACTAACCCGTTGAACAGTGTACAACTAACCCGTTGAACAGTGGTTTAATCCCTCCGTGGTACAAAGCAATGGTACACGCAATCTGGAGGGTTCAGCCAGAACTTATTCCCCACGCAAGATAATTATGCTTATATTAACAAGAGATTTACGCCAATAATTACATGAAGTCTGACTACAACAGAAGGACGTGCGCAATTATATATCTCAATCACATATGGGCAATCTTACAGGGATACTTATTGGGATCAACGAGCAATTGTATAAAATTTTAACACATAAACTTACTTACTTACAACTTTAGTCTCGGCTGAATATTCGAAATTGATGGCCCTTTACAACTGCCCGAAGGTTTCTAACCAGAAACCTCACACTCTATCCCACTTTTCCTCTCTAATCAGTTTGGTCGCGCAAGTCTTTTTTTATTTACATGGATAACCTTACCCATTACAAAA
This sequence comes from Pinus taeda, assembly GCA_000404065.3. Classification (NCBI taxonomy): domain Eukaryota; kingdom Viridiplantae; phylum Streptophyta; class Pinopsida; order Pinales; family Pinaceae; genus Pinus; species Pinus taeda. The sequence continues at coordinate 158,520 of APFE030026875.1, forward strand.
GAAAACCTTTTACATAGTAAATTTAGGCTTTTTACAACTTCTCTATCTGTGAAAAAATAGCAAGTTTTATTCATTACTTTTATGCTATTTTTAACTGAAAACAGATAGCCTGTTTTATTTTCTACCCTATTCCTATTTTTAAACTAAAAAACATAGAAACTTCTGGCTTTTTTTCTGTCTGAGTGGCATGCACTTGCATCAAAAATACAATACAGAAAAAATTCAGAAATAAAGATATTTCAAAATTAAATTATTTAAAAAAGAAAAAAGAAAAAATCTATATTCTAATATATAATTAAAGAAAAATCTATTCTCAAATTCTTTAAATTTTAATATACACCCTTAAAATAAAATAAAAATAAGAACGTATTAATTATACTAAACAGAATAATTATCTCTTGTAAATTTGGCGTTTCCAGTAAAACACACTTTTAAAGAGTTGTTTACAGTGTAGATTTTGTTAGTCCATATATGCATTCTACTCAATTCAAAATAGAGGGGAAGTGAGTAACACACCCCCCCAACTTTAATTCATTGTTTTGATTTTGTTACTAGTGGGGAATAGGGGAAGTATAAAATTCAAATAGAA
>APFE030026875.1:168903-199362 GCA_000404065.3 Pinus taeda
ATAATATAATTTAATTCAAAGGTCTCGTTTGTTATCAACCTATTTGATGGAGAAAAGGTGTTGGGATCTATAATCATTCAATATTTAAATGTCATTAATATTATGAATTATTTAATTGTTTCAAATGAAAATTAAAACATCCATATATTAAGCATCATTTATTTATGAAAATCATAATATAATTTAATTCAAAGGCCTCGTTTCTTATCCACCTATTTGATCGAAAAAAGGTGTTGGGATCTATAATCATTCAATATTTAAATGTCAATAATATTATCAATTATTTAATTCTTTTAAATGAAAATAAAAACATCTATATATTAAGCATCATTATTATACATAATAATGTTAGAGAATTTAATAAGTAAATTTTATAGAACATTTTAAAGTTAATTGAAATTATAAATTTTCATTTACGTGTTTTTTTAAGGATTAGGTTTGGTTTCTTTTCATTAAATTGTTTTGGGAGTTTGTATAAATTTCAGATTTATTAGTATTTTTTTTTTTTTGACATTTTTTTGATAGAGTAGTTGGGTGAAGTGAGGTTTCTGGTTTTTCAGATAAATTTATATTTTATGAATCTTGGCAAGCTAGAAATCTAAGTCATTACTTGCCAAAAGGGGTGTAAGACCCAAAATATGAGATTAGATCTACCAAGATCAAAGAATATATCCAATATATGTAGGATAATGCTTTGATATGCAAGTTCATTAGATTATGACCCTCTACCAAGTATTTGATTTGGTGGAGCCAAGATAAATAAATGCTTCATTGTCAAATAGAACTAGAGCTAAGAGTGAAAGGAGGATAGATCAAGGGTTTTTAAAGGAGGTCCATTATTTTTTGAATAATGTATGACTCTTCATGCTATTTTGGAAGGGGAGGTATAATGTAGAGAAGGAATACTTCGTATGGTGCGTATTCCACTCTTTTCTCTTCTAAATGAATATTGGGAGGAGGAAACCTTTGAAGGCATATAAAATATCATTGGAAACTTTTTCAAGACCTTAGAGGCTACAAAGGGAGGGAGGTATATGTCATATGCTTTAGCATATGTTTATATGAATATATCCAAGCCTCTTTTAGCTTTAATATATAGTCTTTGGAAGCAACCTCTAGATTATGAACATCTCCCATTTAGATGTAGATGTTGTGATGAATATGAGCACGTTATTAGGGACTATCTGATTAATTCAATGGAATCACTCAAAGAACACCCCTCTAAAAAATATGAAATGATTTTGGAAAATTCCCCCAAAGAAGAAGAAATTTGAATCGTCCTGGTTCATCAAATCCTTATCAGATCCCTAGATTTTGAAATAGGCCTGAAGGATTCTACGGAGTAAATAATATTCAATCAATTCTGGAACTAGTAGAAGGAAAAACCCATAAGCCCTTACTAAATTCCATAGACCCCATGCAAATTTTTCTAGAAGTGTATGAAAGAAATCCATTACTACTAGAAGTGGTTCGCTCCCTATCAGAAGACGTTGAAGTGAAATCCCTACTAGAAGATATGGATCTGAATGATCCATGGTGTACTTCCCCTGTAGATGAATGGCATGGAAAATATATGAAGGACATGCATGTTCAGCACATTAGGATTCCTTACAAGGCCTATTTTTGGTTCAAGGAAGAAGACTAGCGAATTTGAGTTCTTTAAAGTCTTTTTTTGGGGTTCTCATAATGGATTTCATGGTGGTATTCAAGAAATACAAGGAAGCTGGAAAACAAGGCCACAAGAGAAATAAGCAATGAATGGAAGAAAAGGGTGAATAATTAGTCAACTCAGGGAAAATCATACCAACATTAGAGGCATTTTCTCCCTTAAATTCTTGAATCCCCAAATTTTTTTTTCTATGTAATAATAATTTTCATAGTTATTTTTTTATTTCTTGTTATTGGTAGGTATCATGCTAATATCATCCAAACTTAAAATGAATAATCTATTTGACTTTAATCTTTTTGGAAATCTAAACTATATATAAGTTCTTTTGATTAATTAAAAGACCATTAAATTAAAAAAATGAACATATGTTATTAATAAAAATATTTATTATATAAATATAAATATAAATTTTAATTTAAGTTATATGGAAATTTTAATTTTTAATTTTAATATAAAAAATTATTACATATAAATTACATTCATATATAAATCTTTATACTCCGTTTTTTTAGTATATCACGCATTAACTTTATCTCTCTTGTTTGCAAGGAAAAAAAACTTACTTTCACGGTATAAAGTAACAAAAAGAGCAGAAGGGCTTTCAGATTTCCCTTCACTAAATAAATTGCAGCTGGACATTTTTGTACGTTGTACCTAAAAGATCCAAAATGTTTAGAAAAAATACTGTAGGTTAACAAGTATTAGAATTTGTTAAAAAAATCTTATAGAAATCTTGAAAAAACTACAAATCTTGAATAATATATTATATCAGATCAATATATAATATTATATTAATAGGAAAAGTCTTTACCAAAGAAAAAATATTGTTAATGGTGATCACTATCATAATTCTCGTTGTTTCTTGAGTAAAAAAACAAACCTTCATTGAATTTTAACTAGATTCGAAGTTATTAGAATTTGTTAAAAAAACTACAAATGTTGAATAATATATTATATCAGATCAATACTCTATATTATATAATAATAGAAAAGGTCTTTACCTAAGGAAAAATAGTGTTAGAGTAAAAAAAAAAAACCTTCATTGAACTTTAACTAGATTTGAATTTATGATGAGAAACTATTTTGATGTGTCTTCCAAGTTTTTTCAAAGATTTTCCAAGTTAATATTTTCCATGTTACTTTTACCATTTCAGCTTTAGCATTTAAAAGACTCTTTGCTTCTTCTTTTTTTTGGCAAAACATATGTGAAAAGGAAGTGAGAGGAGAATTGAATGATTCTTTTTATGTCATGAATAGGTAGCATAAGTGTGTAGTTTTTTCTTGTAGTACACCCATAACATTTAGTTGATTTTTAAGAGTGAATTATTATAAATACTATTTTATGATAATTGTTAGTATTTAACTTACTTGCAAAGAAGGAAATTTAAATACTTTTATAAAGGTGGAATATGCACCCTCTCCTTGAAATGTATCAGTTTCCTTGTGCAATATCATCATAAAAGGAACATGGATATTTCATTTCAATCATGCCATTCAAACACGAGTTTTGGGCATAAATGATGCAATTTGAGGAAAAGTAACTAAGATAGCCAAAATTTGAAGGGCATAGAGTATAGGGTAAAGAAGGTAATCCTCAAACAAATAGTGGATATGGATAAACGAGGGAGCCTTTATGTCTTTTATGAGATGATTGTTTAACTAGTTATTGAGAGATGCATCAATAGATTCTCCTTCCTCTGAGAAGGAAATCCTAGTAGGCCATTGAATTTGCATCCAAAAATATTTGAGAAGGGGCATTCTATAATAAAACGAAGATTTCATTTCATTTCATTTTTCCATAGATGGCATCTCCTTGGCTTGATGAAGCTTCTTCCTTGCAGAAAATCCTATTTGGGAGAATTGTGTTAGGATATTCCAAAACATAGGAAATAGTTAAGTATAACTTGGTCTAGTATTGAGTTAGGTAAAGTGTGTTTCTTTACTATGTACTTTTGTAACTTAAAATCCAACGGTCATGATATGTAGTGATTTGACGGTTCATTCTCTCCTCGATATTACCGACACTTGATCCGTGGCTTAACAGCCGATTGGTCCATCATCTCTATTTAAAGAGCATGGAGGGTCATTTTTAGGTTAACCGTTCATGAAAGAACGTTATGTAAAATTTCATTCTTTTATTAATAAATTGCCTGAAGTGGTTGCATTGGCTGAGGCCGTGGACTATTTCCCTCTTTGAGGGTTTTAACCACGTCAAAAATACTGGTGTATTGATATGTGATCTGTTTGTGAGTGGTGTCCTTTGGTGTTCTATCTGAGGAACTTACCTTGTAAATTCCTACATGGTATCGAGCTATTTGAGAGCCGCGTCCGTTGGTGATCCAAATTTGAAGCCGGTAGAACTGCATCCGACTGCCATTTACTAGATCTGTTGTTTCTAACTACTTTCAGGCCGAGAGGACTACTCTGTTGTGTTAAGAGCATCTGTTCCAGTGAGGAACCCCTTTTGTTTCACGTTAAAAGGTTTCTGGTAGCCCTAGCTATGTCATTTTTAAGATCTAGAGGTATATAGTGTTTATTTGCAGTTTCTAGTTATTTTCTCTCTCTGTTTATTATTTTGGTTTATTTAGCTTCCTTTTTATTACTAGATCTATACCTTTCATTTCTACGTCTTTTCTTTTCCCTGCGACTCTGTGCGATCTGGATAAATCAGAAATAGAAAGGAAGGACTTTTCTCATGCACATGCTCTTTTCTGCTGCGCCTTAGTGTGATTTCGGAAAATCTGAAACATTGAGGAAAATATTTAGTTTCCGGGTAAAGTTAACTTTAAGCCGTAAGGTTTGTTTTTTCTTGTATGTCCAAGTTGGGTTTTGTGACAAAAAAAAAAACAAACCCCCCCCTCTCTCTCCATCTCTCTCTCTCTTTCAAACTTTTAGTTTAGCTCACTTGGTTCAAAGCTAATTTATGAGAGTAGAGGTCTTGAGCTCAAGTCTCCTTTTTGTTGGAAAGGGGGTGTTTTTTTACATTTCCACACATTCCCACACTTCGTCGGTGCCTTTATCAAATTTTCTTCAAAAAGCCATAACTTCTTCATCCGGAAGCCGTTTTCACAGCCGATTTTTTTGAACCAACCTAATTTTTCGAGATCTTTCCATTGGAACACTTAGTTTCAGCATATATAGCTTTGGTTTTTTGTTAAAATGGAAATTCCATGCCAACTTATTCTTGACAACACCAACTACTTCCAATGGTGGTGCTACATTGTGGATTTACTTAGAAGTAAAGGTCTTTACCGAATAGCCTCAGGTGAAGAAACCAAATTGAAAGATGAAGATAAGGCAGCTAAATGGGAAAATAGGCAAGATCAAGCACGCGGGTTGATAGGGATGTCTATTTCTCTAGATCTTAGATTCCATATTGCATAACTTGATACTCCTGATAAAGCAATGGAGCAGCTTACTAAAGTTTTTGGAATAAAAAATGAACTTAGAGCCCATCAACTTGAAAATGAGTTGCTTACATTGGACCCCAATAATTTTTCTTGCATTGAAGATTTTTTTTCCAAGTTCAAGACCCTTAGACTTCTCTTAGAAGGTGTTAAGGTTAAGAAAGAAGATAGTAACCTTATCTATTCTATTCTTACTAAGTTGGGACCAGCCTACTCTGTGTTTGTTTCCACCTTCCATTCTACAAGAGAAGCCTTCATTTCTCAAGGACAAGCCTACAAGTCTCCTTCCTTTGATTCTTTTTGTGATTCTTTAATAAGAGAACAAGAAAAACTCTTACACCTTGGTCTTCTTAATCTTGGAAACTCTTCTAAGAAAGCGTTAACCACCCAGCAGCAACCAAATTCAAAGAATCCTAAGAAGTCGTATTCTAAAAGGAATGGTCCTAAACCAAACAAGGGTCCTAAGCAATTTCAGCCTCAAAATGAAAAATCATTTCATCAGAATGATAAGGCAAATAAAAACAAAGGGAAGAAGACTAATAGACATTGCCACTTTTGTAATCGAGATGACCACTTAGAATCCAAATGATTTAAGAAGATGGAAGCCTTGAAAGCAGCAGTGAAGAAGCATAACATCCATTTGGAGCACTCTTCAACTTCAACTTCATCTTCTGGAATGGCACTTTCTGCATGTGGTTGTCAAGCATCTCGGTCTAGATATGCACTAAATGTATCTTCTTCCTCTCATTCTCATGAGTGGCTCATTGATTCTGGAGCTTCTTATCACATGGCCAAAAACAAACCCATGTTTTCTTCTTTAAATGATTATAACACCAAAAATATATATGTTGGTGATGATAGATCTCTTAGTGTTGTAAGGACTGCAACTGTTCATATAGACAATGGTCAATTTAATGATGTATTATGTGTTCCAACCTTATGCTACAACCTTCTATTTGTATATCAGATAAGTCATTCAGGTGAAGGTAAAATCATTGAATTTTCACCTCACGATGTTGTAATTAAGGACCTAAGAGATCCTAGACAAATTTTAGCTACTAGCATTGTTGATGATTCTACAAGGTTGTATAAGTTTCACAAATTTGGGTCATCAAATCTTCCCTCGGTATTTGTTGCTCATAATGATGAAGTGAGCAAACTTTGGCATGAGCGATTTGGTCACTTAAACTATCGCTCCCTTCAGAATCTATGTAAAGAAAATATGGTGACAGGTCTTCCAATGGTATCTTGTAGATATGGTGTTTGTTCCGGATGTGTACTCGGAAAACATCATCGGGACAATTTTGAAAAACATGCCTCTTGGCATGCCTCAGCCCCTTTACAGCTTGTGCATAGTTATTTATGTGGTCCACTTCCAGTTGTTTCCTTCTCTGGCTACAAGTATTTCTTAACTTCCATTGATGATTTTTCCAGACGCACTTGGATATACTTCTTAATGCTCAAGGGTGAAGTATTTAACATGTTCTTGGCCTTTAAGGGCTTTGTTGAAAAACAATCTAGACATCAAATTCTTAAGCTAAGATCTGATAATGGCAGAGAATATGTTAAAAACAACTTCATCAACTTTTGCACTGAGAATGGAATTCAAATGCAACATACTATTCCATATACTCCAAAAAAAAATTTGTAGCTAAAAGGAAGAATCACACCTTAAAGGAAATGGCTAATTGTATGCTTCAATCTAAAGGACTTAGTCTTAATTATTGGGCATAAGCAATTAACTATGCAAATTACATAATTAATCACACTCCTACTATGGTTTTAAAGAATATCACTCCAAAAGAAGCATGGAGCTCAATTAAACCAGATGTGAGTGACTTTCATGTTTTTGGAAGTGAAGCATGGGCCCATATTCCAGATGAGAAACATAAAGCTTTAGAACCTAAGAGTGAAAAATGTATTTTTGTCGGATACTCTGAAGATGTCAAAGGCTATAGACTTATTCCATTTAAGTCCAAAAATGTTATCATTAGAAGATATGTAAAGTTTGATGAAAATATATCGGCCTATGAGCCTAGTTTGGAGAATGTGCCACCTCTCTCTATCTCTTCTACTTTTGAACATATTTCTTCTTCAGATGATGAAAGCGAGGATGACAATCCTCCCCCACCTTCTCAGGATCCTCCTTCAGCTCCTCCACTTCCAAAATGGGTCTGTGCTACTCGGGATGCAGTAGGTGATCTTGTCAGTGATCCTACAGATCAACGCCATAAATGTTCTTAGTTCAATAGAGCCTCTTCTTTACTAGCTCAAGCCTCAGCGAATTATGATCCTGACACCTTTGCTGAAGCTTCAGGCCATCTAGATTCGGACGCAGCTATGAATGAATAATATCCTTCATTATTGGCAAACGATACATGGGATCTTGTTTCTCTACCAAAGCGACGAAAACTTGTTAGATGCAAATGGGTTTATAGAACCAACTGTGGACCTGATGGGAAAGTTAATAAACATAAAGCTCGTCTTGTTGCTAAGGGTTTTTCACAAGTTGAAGGCATTGACTATACTTAAACCTTCTCCCCTGTTGCCAAAATGAACTTTGTCCATCTTATTCTTTCCCTTGTTGCCTCTTTCAAATGGCAAGTCCATCAGATGGATGTTAAATCTGCCTTCTTGCATGGGGACTTGCATGAAGAAATCTATATGGAACAACCTATTAGCTTTATACAAACATACTCCAATCTTGTCTGTCGGCTTAAGAAATCCCTTTATAGTCTCAAGCAAGCTCCTCGGGCTTGGTATGCCAAAATGGATAGCTTTCTTTTAGAATCTGGCTTTTCTAGGTGTCATTCTAACAATATTGTCTACACGAAGAAAGTGGGCAAGTCTCTTATCATTCTTGTTTTTTATGTTGATGATCTTATCCTCACTGGTAGTGATCCCAACCTTATCAACCATGTGAAGTCCAGCCTTAAAAAGAAGTTTGAAATGACAGTCTTAGGACACTTGTATTATTTTCTTGGTCTTCATGTCCTGTAATCCAAGGAAGGTATTTCCCTTTCCCAATCCAAGTATGCCTGTGATCTTCTATGCCATTTTCACATGGAAGACTGTAAGCCAGCTCCTTCTCCCTTTCAGTCTGGACTCAAACTTTCAGTCACTTGTACTTCCCCTGAAGTTGATGCTACCTTATATCGTCAACTTGTAGGAAAAATTTTGTATCTAACCCATACACGTCTTGACTTTTCCTTTTTTGTTGGCCTTGTTGCTCGGTTTATGTAAAACCCACGTGAAAGTCATTGGAAAGCCGCTAAAAGAATACTTCATTATGTTTGAGGTATAGTTCAGTTTGGAATTCACTACAGTGCCGAAGCATCTCCTCTATTGGTTGGTTTCACTGATTCCGATTGGGTTGGTGACCCTGATGATCGGAGGTCTACTGTCGGTTATGTGTTCACTCTTGGTTCAAGACCTATTACATGGGCTTGCAAGAAACAAGGTGCCATTTGTCTTTCTTCAACAGAAGCAGAGTATCGTGGTGCCATAGAAGCTAGTAAGGAAGCATTGTGGCTTTGTCAGATCCTATCAGAGTTTGGCTTTGAGAAGCAGCATTCGACTACACTTTGGTGTGATAATCAAAGTTCCATTCAACTATGCAAATATCTTGTTCAACATTAGCGTAGCAAACACATTGAACTACACATGCACTTCATCAGAAAGCTCCTTCATGACCATGTTCTTGAAGTGCAATATTGTTTAACAGATGATCAAGTTGCAGACATCTTTATAAAGGCTCTCATAGAGGTGAAGTTTACTAAAATTCGATTTATGGTTGGAGTTCAGGAAGTTGTCACTAAGGGGGGATAGGCTCTAGTGCATCCTTCCTTCTCCTATTGTGTCATATTTGTAAATCCTTCAATCCTATCCCAAGTTGTTCTTAAGGGGGGATGTTAGGATATTCCGACACATAGGAAATAGTTAAGTATAACTTGGTCTAGTATAGAGTTGGGTAAAGTTTGTTTCTTTACTATGTACTTTTGTAACTTACAATACGACGGTCACAATATGTAGTGATCCGATGGTTCATTCTCTCCTTGGTATTACCGACACTTGATATGTGGCTTAACACCCGATTGGTCCATGATCTCTATTTAAAGAGCATGGAGGGTCATTTGTAGGTTAACCATTCATGAGAGAAGCTTATGTACAATTTCATTCTTTTATTAATAAATTGCCTGAAGTGGCCGCGTTGGCTCAGGCCGTGGACTGTGTCCCTCTTTTAGTGTTATAACCACGTCAAAAATACTGGTGTATTGATCTGTGATCTGTTTGTAAGTGATGTCCTTTGGTGTTCTGTCTGAGGAACTTACCCTGTAAATTCCTACAAATTGTTGGTAGTTAGGAGCCACACAAATAGCTTGGCCTTTGATAAAGATTATAATTTCCAAATCCTTTGCCTCTCTAATTAATGGGTTTATCCACATCCATATGATAACGAAATGTAATATTTCTTTTATATGTAGGATTTAAGAGGTTGGGATATCATATTAATTGGTCTTATTGATCCAAGGATCTAATAAAAGTGTTATGAAGTGATAGTATGAAATTTTTACATTACTGATCATATCTTTCCATAACTAAACCTTTTTCCAATATGACCACTGTCCCTATACATTACTATATGTCCTTGATAGATTTGGTTTAAGAATTATAATATCTCTATATTTAGAGTTTATATTATGGTATTTAACATTTTATTGTTATTGGAACTTTCAATGTAAGGGTATGTTGAATTAAGAGCATCAGTTCCCTTAGAAATATTCCACAAAAGAAATTTCCTACTGAGAGGATAGATGTTTAAAATAACGTTCCCAATGATTAAATCTAGTTTGAGATCCTCTATTTGGATTTCTAATCTTGTCCACTAGGGATTCCCGTGGAAAGTATTTTTTCTAAAGGACTTGGGTCTAGCGAATTGATACTTGGATCAAACACCATATGTTCTTTTCTTCTAGAGCCTTGGACAAGAGGATTTTTTTTTTGAAAGCCCAACTTCATTATATTTGTGGGTGGCCATTTTTTTCTGGGAGGATAGGATTAATGAACTAATATTTTCATAACTATACTAGAGCAACATAAAAGATAAATTTGTTATATTTTGTTTAATACACCCTTAGGCACCCATGCTAGGGTGATCTAATAAATAAGAATAGCTTCTAGTACAAATTTGACTAAAATTGAAATTCTTCCTAGGAAAGCCATCATTGTTTAGACTAGGAATTTATATTTTCTTCTACCATGGAAATAACCCATAGACAATCATTTTTTATATATCCATTTCCCTTTAGATTGAAACAAATATATTTCACCCTTTCTTCTATGCCCAATACATGTATTAAAAAGTGTTATGAATGTAAAGTGGTTCTAATATGAATTTTCCGATATGAACAGTGGTGATTTGCTCTTGTTTATTTTGATTCTAGTGGCTCTACCAAAAGTTTAAATTAATTTCTTAAGTTGAAATGAATGTCTAAGTTAACCACCATAGAAGATAAGGATATCATCCACCAAGAGAATATAGGAAAGAGATAAGGATGTGATTATTGTTACGCCCTTTAGATTTCCATAGTTAACTGTAAAACAGAATAGTCTATTGAGACCTTCTATAAATAGAAGGAATAGGAGGGAAAAAAGAGGGAATTCCCATCTCTGTCCCTTTCCTACCTTGAAGAATGAAGAAGTAGAACCATTTATCAAAAGGGAGAAATATGCTAATTTGGTACAATTGAGAATTAATCATATAAAACAATGATAGAAACTAAGGTATATAAGGAGAAGCTTGATGTACAACTCACCAACTCTATAAATTGTTTTTTATGTAACTTCCTTAAGAGTGATTACTTTTTTCTGCTAGTATGATTATAGCTCATTTCTTCTTGGGAAAGGCCAATCACTTGATGAATTTATCCACCTTTGAGAAATCCAAACTATTCTAGAGAGATATTATCAAACAAGAAATCATTTATATGTTTAGCCATTAACCTAGGAATAATTTTACTAATTGCATTATAGAGAGATATTGCCATAAACAAATCAAAGGTGTATGTGTTCTCCAATTTTAGAATAGAAATGAAGGTTGAGTTTAAGGATGGTTTTTTTTTTTCATAAGGATGCAGAGTACTCCATCACCCTTAGGATATCATTCACTAGAAATTCAAGAAATAAAAGTATAATTTGAAGGGAATCCCATCAAGTAGGGTCTTCTGATTTTGAAAACCATGGAGATTTCATAAAAGTTCATATTTGGATGCTTCTACCATTAATTGATCATTCACCCCAAATAAATGTACATTGGAAAAAGCATAAGAAACTTGGTGTACCACATGAATTTGCACAAGAATCTTCCTTGTAGAAATTTTGAAAATGGTGGAATCTAATTGAGCCAATGTCCTAAAATGTCACAATTAACAACACATTTTACCAATTTATGGATGAGATAATGTTATTAGCCTTTATTATATTTGTATAATTGTGGAAAATATTAGTATTTTGATCCCTTTATTTAAAGCATAATTATTAAATTTTAAATCACCATCTTTTTCTCTATATGTGGGGACTCTTCTGTTAACCTAATCCAAATATTTTTCTTTTTCTTTTTTCTAGTTTGGAGGAGGACCCTTTCTTTTTTCTTCTAGCCATAGCTTCAATTTGACCTCTAATTCTTCAAGGTTTTCCTCATTTCTTTTCCTTTTCTCTTTACTCCAATTAAGATATCATTTATTTCTCATTTTAAGTTTTCTTGAAACTTAAAAGGGGTGATCCTAGTGAACACTAATTGAACTATACCCATTATTACTTGATGAATTCTATAAAAGAAGTATCCAATAACCAAGAGGAGTTCAATTTGAAAGTGTTGGATTTTTCTTGAACTTGAGTGGTCAACTTGAATATAATGGGTTTATGGTTAGATCCTACAAAAGATACATTATCTTAATATTAAGATTTCCTCCATAAAAATACATAAAATGAGGAATCTACCCTTCTACTTTGTTATTCTTTCCTCCTGAGTATATGTTCCTCCATGTAGGGGAGAGTTTTGAAGGTTGAATATTAAGGAGTTTGACTTGTTTGATAATATAAATTAATAATTCTAGAATTGGATATATTTGTGTTGTGGAGCCCAAATTTCAATTCCTCATGATGTTAATTTTATGTCGAATCCTATCAAGACAAGCCTTGATTTATCATGTGAACTAGATGTTTTTCTTTGAGAATTGCCTTCAGTCCAAATATGGTACAAAGATATTTAAACAAAATAATTTTAGATTTAGCTTGGAGAAGAGAAGGGTGACACCCAAACCCACATGAAGTGCTTAGGAATTTTTAATTTATACTGCATTTGAGCTCCAAAATATGGTTAACCTTGTTGAGTGACTTTTTTGGCTAAAAGATTCTCTTATAGGAAGTCTAGACAGAATGATTTAATACCACTACCCCCGTTCACCAGTGATTCGTAAAGAAATAAATTCAATGTTTTGTGGGTCTCCATCAAGTTCTTGATATATAACGTTATACAGGGTTATCCAAGCCCTCGCAGTATAATGATAAGATAACCATCTGAAGGAAGTCCTAGGGGAATTTAATCTAATAGACCTTCATAGTGAGTGTTTCTTCCCTAATTGAACTTTTCAATTTTCCTATTTTTGGGAAAGGGAGAGATAGTATTTTTAACCTTTTTAATGGGTTTTTTGATAATTATATTCATAATACCCTATGCTACCATAAAAATTTCAAAGGAAGGATTTTATGTTTTGTACTTTTGTTAAGATCATAATTTAGTTGAGAAATGGGCAACAAAGACATTTTAAGAGGAGGGTCATTAGAAGTGTCCAGGGGCTTATCATTAAGGGGGAAATGATAGATGGGGTGCCAAGAAGAATGAGGTGTTAGAGGGGAACTAGAGGGGAGTGCTAATTCCTAAAGATACTAAGATAAAAAGAATAATATAAATATTAGGGATTGTAGTGGGGTTATTTTATTTTAAACAAATTGAGGTAAACGTTAAAAAAAAAATAGTAGGGTCGAGGTGGGGGTGAATTTAGCTTAAATTATGGTGAGACCAAGACCACTATTATGCGGGGAACCTTGCACTTCACCATGGAATCATAGCTGTAGAGTGTTAGGATGAATATATTTCTAAGATGTTGATAGAGTCCCCAAGTCAGAAGTAGGAGTTATAATGCTAGAGATGACTTGTGATACTTCCTCCACTTTTTTCACCCTATATACATACAATATGATCAATTTTTGTCCTTTACTTGGTGGTTATATGAGTGGAATAATCGTTAATAGAAATGGATTCCCTAATAGTGTTAGAAAATTATATATTAAAGATCAATGGAACACATAAAATATTGCAGAAATATAAACACAGAAAACACATAAAACAAGAGACACACAGATATACGTGGTTCACCCATTTTGGGCTATGTCCACAGAGAAACTAAAGAGATACAACCTACAGTAGATCCATTGTAACACCCTCTTCACTCTCAATCTCCTCTCTCTTTCTTACTTAGAATACAGATCCATATAGACTTAATACAATTCCCTCATATATAGTGAGGGGTTTCCTTCTAGGGACAAAAAACCCTAAATTAAAGATAACTTCTTCTGTCAGATCTGTGCCTAATGAATGGCCCAGAATTATTAGAAATTACTATCCTTTTACAAGGCAATTTTACATCTATTCTTAGCTTTAGGGGTGGTACCCCAAAACCCCCCGCCGGGGGTGCTCCCTAAAGGTCGCAGCCACCCCCCTCTGGACCCCCCCTGCAACGAATATTTTACGGGTGGCGTTGCCGGCCCATTTCAAACTGGGGTCCAATGTGTGATACCTTTGAATACAGAAGATAACCAGGCTCCACACCCAAAAAATAGTCCATTATGATATGGATTATTACCAAGTTATATGGTAACAAATTTTTGCAAACTGCCAAATAATTTCAAAACAACTAAAATTTGAGGTATATGCATGTACCTTAATTTTTGGTGTGGGGTATATACTTCATAAAATAAACTAAGGGAATCTTTTTTTCCTCTGAACACCTCTTTATATCATAGAATTAACGGGTTTCCCAGTATATGGACCAAGATAAATTTTACTTAGGAATTTTGAGTTGACATCAAAATCAATAGAGAATTTCCTTAGCCAAAGGGCTTGAAATCCCCAATTGTAGCGAGAGTGTAAAACCATTTTGACATATAAATCTTGTTAGATTATCTAGGCCATATATCCCTTTTCTAAGGTGATTCATATGGGTTCATAGTGAATGGGGGACAAAATTGTTTCATTTTTCCATCTCCTTAAGGTTTCCCATGTCTCTCCTGCTAGTGAAACACCTTACTAGGGATAGATAATCCATAAGTGAGATATCATTGAGCTTATTGCATTTCCCTAACACCATTTTGACTTCCATTTCCTTTATTTTTACACATTTCTTCCTTTCTATTTTCTCCTCCATTACTCTAGATTTAGTGTTAATATAACACTATGAATGATTGAAGTTTTTACCACAGCCTCACATGAGATCATTGGTGAGATACTACCTACAAAAACCCTCATGAGTGATCCCTAACAATTGTTATTCTAGGGTTATATTGTGTTTTTCTTTGTAATACTACTTAGGTGTGAGATCTTCATTAACCTCATTGTGAAGGGGGGTATCACAAAGCTTCCATAAGGGCTCATCACTATTCAAATTTGATCCTTAAATGAGTGAAATGACCTGAAGGGCACCTACACTTGCCAAATATTCCATGGAGTGTCATCCATCATGCCTACCTCAATGAGGGAGAATGATAGCTTTATCATAGAGGGATCTTTTTCCCTAACTCTTTAGGGTGAGCACACACTATTTTCATGTATGTCTTGTCATTCTGTATTTTTGAGTTTGATGTCTTAAACACATAAGACAACATCAAAACCACTTTGGAAGCTAGGATCTAACCCTTCCAGCTTCAAAGAAGGATCTTTATGTAAAGTTTAGCTTTGTTTTATGTAAATTTTAGGCTAGCTATGGCTATACTGATTGTTTTGTTTTGATTGTTTCGTTGATTAACTATCATAATTCCACTAGGCTATGGATTCTATAGATTAAACTTGTTTTGGCATCAAATTTTAGAGGATTTTCACAGGGAAACCTAGGTTTCACTATTTGGATCTCTCATAATATTAAATGGATTGTGAAATACCAAAAAATGTAAATTTCAGTAGAAATTAACGATCAATTAAGAATTCCTTAGTTTGAATTCGGTAGAAAACATGAAAATTACTAATAGCCAGAATAGGGTGCTGTAAATAACAAATCCTATTAATCACGGTTTCTATTAAGAAACTGAGATTTTTAGAATAACAGAGAAAGCAAAACAATGTTTAAACAAATAAATAATAGAAACACATCACCATTTCATACACCACATGAATCTTGTGAAAGGTCCCCGTATTATTGATCCTCCAGTGCTTTGAAAAATTACAATATGCAGAAGCAATTACATTCAGAAATAAACATCTCTTACTTCAAATGATGAAGTATTTATACAAATTCTAAATTAAAATATCTTAAAAAAATATCAAGATTTGTTTACAAATATCTTAAACTATCTTATACAAATGAAATAAAATATATGACATCCAAAACTAATGAATCTACTTGGAACTATATTTCTATATTTTTGGTCACAACGAAGAGAAATTCGAATTTTATTGCAATTGTTATGAAACCATCTCAAAAAAAGATAGAAAAGATAGAGCAATGACTTAGAAATTAGCCTCTTCGAGGGGGCAACCTCCTTTACATTACACAAATGAACAATTGTTGGATGATATAAATGAGAAAACCTCATTTATATATATAAGAGTCTAAGGGGTCACAATATAACCAGAGATGACCTAACAATAATAATATAAGGGCACAAAATAACAATATTGGGCTTCTATGGGACACAACAATAACAATATGGGGACAATAGGGGCACAACAATAATATTAAGGGATACAATGAGAAGGGTAATGGTGGAATCACTAGTAATATAGGGACCTAAAATTCCCCTATCCTTCAAACAATTGTTGTCCTTAATGCTTGAGTAGTTCTGGATGATTATGTATAAAATTATCATCCTCCCATGCGAAATCTTCAATAGGTAAGTTCTTCGACTTGATGAGATACTCTGAAATTGATCAATTTCATAGCTGTCGAGTTCTTGTTTCCTTGAGTACTTCAGGTTCCAATATGATTTTCCTTCCTCATCAAGTTCTGACAATATTTTTTGAATTGGGGGGTTGTCACCTATAACCTTCTTTAAGCATGAATCATGGAAAACTCGGTGCACTTGGGAAGCTGCATGAAGCTCCAATTTGTATGCCATAATACCTATATTTTGCAACACCTTGTATGGACCATAATACTTTGGTGATAATTTATTATCGTTCTTATCTTACTTGAGGGACATTTTTTTATTTGGTTGTACCCCTAGGAATACCCAGTCACCTACATCAAAAATTTTCTCGCTATGACGCTAATCTACCTGTTGTTTCATTCTATTCTGCGCCAAGGTGAGGTTATCCTTTAAGAGTTGGAGAACTTGTTGTTAATTCTCATTGTGATCTTCCGCTGCTTGAACCTTGGAGTTTTTTCTTAAATATGATGTGATGGATGGTGGATGATATCCATAAAGTGCCAGAAATGTGGTCATTTTTGTTGCAGTATGGAAGGAAGTGTTATACCACCATTCAGCCAGATGCAACCATTTGATCCATTGTGTCTGCTTATCAGATACAAAGCAACAAAGATATTCTTCCAAACATTTGTTTACTATCTAAGTTTTCCCATCAAATTGGGAATGATAAGATGAGCTATGTGCTAATTGAGTACGAAGAGAAGAAAATAATTATTTCCAAAAATTTCCAGTTGGGATTTGTTGCTTACAATAATATTTGGGTTTCCATGTAGCTTTTGAATTGTTTACATAAATGCAGTAGAAACTGTACTCTCTTTAAATGGATGAGATAATGCACAAGAGTTTGCATACTTGGTAAGTTTGTCAACTATCACCATGATAACACTATTTCCTTTGGACTTGGGTAAACCTGTGATAAAATCCATTGAAACCTCCTCTCAACGTTGGCTTGGAATGGCTAAAGGATGTAATAGACCTAGGGTCTTAATTGTTTCAAATTTATTTTGTTCGTAAAACAAACATTCCACCACAAACTTTTGAATATCTGATTTAAGGCCATCCCAAAAAAATTCCTTCTTAACATCGTGGTAAGATTTTAGAAATCCTAAGTGCCATCCTAAGGAAGAAGTGTAAAATTCCCTAAGAATATTTTGTTTGAGTTTTATCAATTGGAGAAAAAAAGTGTTGCTTTTTGTATCCTCATAATGTTCTATCATTTCACTCATAAAAAATAGTCCAAGTGACAATTTCTTTACAAGAGAAAAGCCAACGGTACCATACAAACTAATTTGGTTCCAAATATAAAGTTGCAATGCATACCTTTTGTGTGTTTTGCACATTATGGAGATCGGAAACTTTCTCCATCTATATTATCCATGATATGGCATCCTTGCTATCAAACTTCCTCATATCGATCTTTGGAACATGGTGGTTCTTCGATACAATGTTAAAGTCTATGAAATCGTGATTAACATTTATTTTGTTCTCATCATGAGTTTCCTTTACTACCCTTTTGCCACTAGTAAGCATTTATTGTAGAAACTTTGTCAAATCTACCTTCAAATCTTCCATCTTAGCTTCCATGTGTTTCTTTGAATCATCCTTCTTAGCTTCCACACCATCCATCTTAGCTTCCACACCATTCATCTTAGCTTTTATGTCTTTCTTTAAACCATCCATCTTAGCTTCCACACCATACATCTTAGCTTCTACATCTTTCTTTAAACCATCCACGTTAGCTTCCACGCCATACATCTTAGCTTCTACATCTTTCTTTAAACCATCCTTCTTAGCTTCTATTATTTTTTTTGCAAGTGAAATTTGTTGCACTTGGTCTCATAATTTTGATATATCATGTTGCATTTCTTCCTCTTCTTCATGAGTCAAGCTAGAGCTTTCAAGTTTCTTACTAGGTGTTTCCATTTTATTTCTTCATGGCATTAATTGTTGACAATAATGCTTTAGTATGTCCTTTGAATTCCTTCAAAGTAATTTTTCAAACTAAACCTATGCAAAAATTGAAAAAAAGAACTACACACCTTTTTTCACTTTTTAGGAGCTTGATATTTAATATGTTGTATCTCTGTAATTTTGGATCTCCAATGTCTGAAACTACTTCCTACAGTAACCCTATGAGTCCTTTTTCTAACCCCACGAGTATGATCAAGATTGGATTCTCAAGTGAAGAGTTATGCCAAATATCCCACGATGACCTAATTGTAGACTAGTTCCATAGAGCGAGCTTGTACAAAGTGCCATGTGTCACTGTTTTGACCTTAGTATCTGAAACTGATACACATAAAACTAAAGTCCATCCTCGTTCTATAAATTCTAACTAACTTTCAATCTGATGCACAAAAAGCAAGTAATGATGATTTTCCCTAGGTCACCTGTTTGAGATATAATTTGGGATCCTATAAAAACACTAACTTCCTTGGATCATATCTCCGATAATATAGTGAGACAAGATATGAAATTTGGATCTAAGGTTTAGAGAGATTTTGGTGCAAATGGGTCTTTCTTTCACTTATGAAACATCACAGAAAAAAGTTATAGAAAAAATTCCATGATGACCCATTTGAAGCACCGAAACGGTAGAATCCAATCTCCGATACCAAATGTTATGAAACTAGCTCACGAAAAGATAGAAAAGATAGATCAATGCCTTAGAAACCAACCTCTTTGAGGGGGAACCTCCTTTACATTACA
The DNA here is from genome assembly GCA_000404065.3 of Pinus taeda. Lineage (NCBI taxonomy): Eukaryota > Viridiplantae > Streptophyta > Pinopsida > Pinales > Pinaceae > Pinus > Pinus taeda. The sequence continues at coordinate 187,888 of APFE030026875.1, forward strand.
CAAATGAACAATTCTTGGATGATACAAATGACAAAACCTCCTTTCTATATATAGGAGTCTAAGGGGTCACAATATAACCAAAGCTGACCTAAAAATAATAATATAAGGGCACAAAAATAACAATAGTGGGTTTCTATGGGGCACACTAATAAAAATATGGAGACAATATGGGCACAACAATAAAAATAAGGGATACAATGACAATAATAATCGGGGAATCACTAGTACTATAGGGACCTAACAAGAACTCTTCTTTGATGAGGTGGCATCCAAGTCACTAACTATCTTTGAGATTTTTCCTACTGAAACTCTCAAAGATAGGGCCCTGTAATCCATTTGTATATCCAAAACCATAAATTATATCTGTTAGAAAAACGATGGAGGTTTTTTTTAATTATTAAGATGGAAACAAAAACCTCTTTCATTTTTTAAAAATTAATTTCCACATTCTCGTAAACTGCATTTGAAAACACTGACTGAAAACAAGAAAATTTAGGAAACTATAGTTGGAAAGATTCAAATGAATCTCCCAAACCATAATAATTGTTGCAAAACTGAGAGATGATTTTGTGCTTTAGGATGTTATAAACAAAAACCTCTTTTATGTTTTGAAAATTCGTTCTCAGTTGTCTTTAAACTACTTTCGAAATTACTTTGTTGTATAGGGAAAATAAATAATTTAACTGACCATGAAACAAACATATGACATGGAGGTAGAAGGTGTCATGGAGGCACATGGTTGTTGGAAATATGATTAGGTGGTCGAATAGGAGTGGAAGATGAGGATGGACATTATGGGTGGACATTGATGCAGGAGTAATAGGTGAAGGATATGTGGCACAATAGGAGTGACAAACAGGGTAGGGACAATGGTAAAGGGACAAGGGGGAAGTGGTTTTTGGAGGGGGTAGAGGGTGGTAAGTAATATTGCAAGGGGGGGTGCTAAATCGGGAGGGGGTGCCACCCTGGGATGGGGCTCAACAAAAGAAACAACCTTTTCGGTCTCCCCCCCTCGTGGTAAAGGTAGGATGGAGAGGGGGGACCAAAAAAATATATGGACTGTGGATCATGATTAGTGGGGAATATCGATGCTCTGACATCATCATCCTTTCACCATATAAGAAAGAAGAACTTTTTACATACGCGCCTTATTACAATTTATTTAATCACATTTAAATGATGTGATGAATTTAATCTAAAGACACTTAATTATTCCATAATGTTGCATTTCGACTTGCAAGCATATTTTTTATTTTGTCAAGGTTTTGACCTTTTTGGAAATAATTTACAATGTGGAATATTATTTACAACATTTGAAATATAATAATCATAAACTAGAATCAAGAAACCCTATAAAAATTATAGGACCCTAACAGTGGCTTCAACGAGGGATGGCACTTCCTAGTGAAGTGTCAAGAACATCGTAGACTAGTAGCCTGATCCCTTGGGCTGATCCTAAATCTTCATCCTGCTCTTTCATAAAAATATTTGTGACTAAAAATATTTAAATTAGAATCAAAACCATTCTACACAATGAAAACTGAAATACACACTTAAAATAAAATCTAAAATTGCAATCTGAAACTGACAATTGAAGGAATGCTTGAAAAAAATGCTAAGAGTGTTGAGCTTATTTGCACATTGCTAGCTATTCTACACTACAGAAAATTATACTAAATCGAATAATACAAAAATTTCAATGAATCCAATCAATTATCTATTGAAACAAGTGGGTCACTTGACTGTTTGTTAGCACAATCGAAAGGACATCTTGACATTTCTTCCATAAAATCCAAGTCGTAGAGCACAATGGAAACTATTGTTGGCTCTGGTCATAAAAATAGGATTGAACACTTGAGCTGAAAAGAACCTCCATGTAGTTTGCTATAGGATCAGTAAAGGCATGATTAATTAGTTTACCTTGCAGGCCTTCAATGACCGATTGAGCATGGAAGATTTCGTCAATTGTATTCTCAAGGTTAAACCTTGATTCCCACAGTTCAGTTTCAGTCTTGTACCTATAAACATAATTCCTAGCAATATGCAAATCAAAAGTCAATACAATCTCCTCTTGTTTTGGAGAAGGAAGATTACCCAAGAATTGTTTAGGATCTCAGAAGTTATAGGACTGAATTTGATAATCCAAAAGTTCAATATCCTTCTTGAATATTTCAACAACTAACTCAAGAAAACAATCTTTACTATCAGGATAAAATTTGTGTAATTTCAAACAACGAAACATGACCATTAAAAAAATCTTCATCAATTTGAAAATCAGCTAATTCATCCTTGACTTATTTTAAAACTTCACAAGACAGAGGATTTGCCACATAATATGTCGTCTTATTTAGCAAGAAATCTAATCAACTTGCAATGGACTTTCCATGAGTTTTATACAAATATGGATTCTTTAACAGTGGAGTCACACTAAACGCTTTGAAGCTCTTCATACTTTGAAGGTGGAGTCGCCAGGTGAATGATACAACATTCTTGTGTCTGATCATTATCTACCATCAATAATCAAATCTGGAACTTGATACACTTTTCTAGGGAATCTAAAAGGTTCATCCACAGTATGGTCGCCACTATGTTGCCGATCTGTATTTTTGAGGTTGAGGGAGTAAACACATAGGACATCATCAAAAACACTTTGGACGCTGGGATCTAACCCTGCCAGCTTCAGAGAGGGATCTCTCTATAAAATTTGGCTTTCTTTTATGTAAATTTTAGGCTAGTTATGATTGTACTGATTGTTTTGATTTGATTTATTGGTTGATTAAGTTGTCATAATTCCATTGGGCTATGGAGTCTATAGATTAAACTAGTTTTGGCATCAAATTTTAGAGGAGTTTCACAGGGCAAGCTAGGTTGTAGTATTTGGATCTTTCAGAATACTAAATGGATTGTGAAATTGCAAAAAATGTAAAGTTCAGTAGAAATTAAGGAGTAATTAAGAGTTCCTTAATTTGATTTCAGTAGAAAACAAGAAAATTACTAACAGCCAGAATAGGGTTCTCTAAATAACAAACCATATTCATTACAATTTCTATTAAGTAATTGAGATTTTTAGGATAACAGAGAAAGAAAAACAATGTTTAAACAAATAAACAGTAGAAACACATCACCATTTGGTACACCACATGAATCCTGTGAAAGGTTCGTGTATTATTCATGCTCTAGTGTTTTGAAAAAATACAATATGTAGAAGAAATTACATTCAGAAATCAACATCTATTACTTCAAATGATGAAGTATTTATACAAATTCTAAATTAAAATATCTTGAAAAAAATATCAAGATTTTATTACAAATATCTTAAACTATCTTACATAAATAAAACTAAAACATAGGACATACAAAACTAATGAATCTAGTTGGCACTATATTTGTGGATTACTAGTGACAAAAAATATCAATTCAAAATTGATTGCAACTCTTATTTGATGAGGTGATATCTAAGTCACTAACTGTCTTTGAGCTTTTTCCTCCCGAAATTATGAAAAATAGGGTCTTGTAATCCCTTTCTATATCATAAACAATAATAGATGTCAGACAAGTGAAAGAGTTTTGTGTAACTGAATATTTTGGAAACATAAACCTCTTTCAATTTCTGAAAATCCATTTCTACCTGCTAGGAATATGCATTTGAAAATAGTGACTGAAAAACAAGAAAATTCAGGAAAATATACCTACAAAGATTCATCGGAATCACCAAAATCATAATATATGTTACAAAACAGAGAGAGGTTTTTGTGCACGAGGATGTTAGAAAGAAAAATCTCTTTCCATTTTTTAAAATACATTCTCAGTTTTTTGTAAACCACATTTTATATTACTATGTTGTATAGGGAAAAAACATAATTCAACTCACCATGAGACAAATGTATGATGTGGAGGGGGAAGGTGTCATGGAGGCACATAGCTAGTGGAAATATGATTAGGTGGCCGAATAGAATTGGAACATGGTAGGTGGACATTGATACGAGAGTAATAGGTGAACGATACGTGGCGGGATAGGATTGGTGGAGGGGGTAGGGACAACGGTAAAGGGACAAGGGGGAAGTTGTTCTCGGAGGGGATAGAGGGTGGTAAGTAGTATTGTAAGGGGAGGGTGCGAAATCAAGAGACTGCAACACATTAGGATGGGGCCTGGTGGAAGAAAACATCCTTATAGACCCCCCCCCCCACCACCCACCCTGCCCTAGTGGTAAAGGTATGATCGAGAGGGGGGACCGAAAAAATATATCGACCATGGATCATGATTAGTGGGGAATCTTGGTTCTCTGACAATAGTGTCTAAAAAACTTTTTCCATATGCACCTTATTACAATTTATTTAATCACATTTAAATGATGTGATTAATTTAATCTAAACACACTTAATTATTCACTAATGTTGCATTTTGACTTGCAAGCATATTTTTTTTCTCAACATTTTGACCTTTTTGGAAATAACTTATAGAATGGAATATTATTTACAACATCCGAAATATAATAATCATAAGTTATAATCAAGAAATCATATAAAAATCATAGGACCCTAAGAGTGGCATCAGCTAGGGATGGCACTCCCTAGTGAACTGTCAAGAACATCGTAGAGTAGTAGCCTGATCCATTGGGCCGATCACAAGTATTCAACATGCTCTTTCATAAAAATCTTCATGACTGAAAATCTTCAAACTGGAATCAAAACCATTCTACACACTGAAAACTAAAATACACAGTTGAACTGAAATCTGAAATTGCAATCTGAAAATGAAGTTGGAAAGAATGCTTGAAAATAATGCTCAGAGTGTTGATCTTATTTGCACACTGCTACCTACTCTACACTGCTGAAAATTATGCTAAATTAAATAATAAAAAAATGCCAATGAAGCCAATCAAGTATGAGCTTAATCAAGTGGGTTTATTGACTATTTTTTAGCACAATCAAAAGGATAGCTTTACTTTTTGTCCATAAAATCAAAGTTGTAGAGTGCAATGGCAATTGTTGTTGGTGCTAGTCATGAAAATATGATTGAACACTTGAGCTGAAAAGAAACTCCATGTAGTTTGCTATAGGATCAGTAAAGGCATGATTAATTAGTTTACCTTGCAAACATTCATTGATCGATTGAGCATGGAAGATTTCGTCAATTGTATTCTCAAGGTTAAAACTGGATTCCCACTGTTCAACTTCAGTCTTGTACTTGAAAACATAATTCTTAGAAATCTTCAGATCAAAAGGCAATACAATCTCCTCTTGTTTTGGAGAAGGAATATTTTCAAATAATTGTTTAGGTTCTTCGAAATTATAGGACTAAATCTGATAATCCAAAAGTTCAATATCCTTCTCTAATCTTGCAACAACTAACTCAAGAAAACAATATTTACTATCAGGATAAAATTTGCATAATTTCAAACAATGAAACACGACTGTTAAAAAATATTCATCAATTTGAAAATCAACTAATTCATCCCTGACTTCTTTTAAAACTTGTCAAGAGAAAGGATTTGCCACATAACTTGTCATCTTCCTTAGCAAGAAATCTGATCAAATTGTAGTGGAGCTGCCATGGGTTTTCTACAAATATGGATTCTTTTATAGTGGAGTCACACTAAAATCTTGAAATCTCTACATTGAACATGGAGTAACCGGGTGAATGATACAACCTTCTTGTGTTTGCTCATTGTCTACCTTCTGTAATCAGATCTCGAACTTGATACATTTTTCTGGGGAATCTGAAAGGTTCGTCCAAGTATGATCACCACTATGTTGTCATTCTATATTTTGGAGGTTGAGTGAGTAAACACATAGGACATCATCAAAATCACTTTGGAAGTTTGAATTTAGCCCTACCAGCTTTAGAGAGGGATCTCTCTATGAAATTTAAATTTGTTTTATGTAAATTTTAGGTTAGTTATAACTGTACTGATTCTTTTGATTTGACAGTTTAGTTGATTAAACTGTCATAATTCCATTGGGATATGGAGTCTATAGATTATATTGGTTTTGGCATAAATTTTTAAAGGAGTTTCATGGGGAGAGCTAGGTTACACTATTTGGATCTTTTAGAATATTAAATGGATTGTAAAATAGAAAAAAATGTAAAGTTTAGTAGAAATTAAGGAGCAATTAGGAATTCTTAATTTGATTTCAGAAGAAAACATGAAAAATACTAACAATCAGAATAAGGTGCTCTAAATAAAAAATCATATACATCATAGTTTCTATTAAGTAATTGAGATTTGTACGATAATAGAGAAAAAAAAGAATGTTTAAACAAATAAACAGCAGAAACACATCACGATTTGGTTCACCACATGAATCCTATTAAAGGTCCCTATATTATTGATGATCCAGTGCTTTGAAAAATTACAAGGTGCAGAATAAATTTCATTCCGAAATCAACATCTCTTATTTCAAATGATGAAGTATTTATACAAATTCTAAAATAAAATATATTAAACATAATTTCAAGATTATTATACAAATATCTTAAACTGTCTTACACAGATATAACTAAAAGATAGGACACCCAGAACTAATGAATCTACTTCGAACTATATTTGTGGATTGCTGGTGACAAAGAAGATCAATTCGAATTTGATTACAACTCTTCTTTGATGAGGTGGCATCTGGGTCACTAACTGTCATTGATATTTTTCCTCCCAAAATTATGAAAATGAGGGTCCTGTAATCCCTTTGTATATCCCAAACCATAATATCTATTAGACAACTAAGAGGAATTTTTTAAAATGATTATATTGGAAACAAAAAGCTCTTTCATTTTTTGAAAATTCATTTCCACCTGCTCGAAATATACATTTGAAAATACTGACTGAAAATAGGAAAATTTGGGAAAATATACATTGAAAGATTCATCTGAAAATCCAAAACCATAATAGATGTTATAAAAATGAGATTGGTTTTTGTGCATGAGGATGTTTGCAGCAAAAACATCTTTATGTTTTTGAAAATACATTCTCATTTGTCTGTAAACAAAGTTTGAAATTACTATGATGTGTAGGGAAAACACATAATTTAACTGACCATGAAACAGACATATGACGTCGAGGCGGAAGGTGTCATGGAGGCACATGGTTGGAGGAAATATGATTAGGTGGCAAGATAGGAGTGGAATATGATGAGGGACATGGTGGGTGAACATTGATGCAAGAGTAATAGACAGAGGATATGTGGCAAGAGAGGAGTGGCAGAGGGTGTAGGGACAATGCTAAAGGGAGAAGGGGGAAGCAGTTTTTAGAGTGAGTAGAGGGTGGTAAGTAGTATTGGAAGGGGGGGTGTTAAATGAGGAGAGGCAACCATGTTAGGATGGGGCTCGGTAGAAGAAACAACCTTTCCAGACCCACCCCCCTCCTCACCCATAGTAAAGGTGGGATGGGGAGGGGGAACCAAAAAATATATGGATCGTGGATTAGTGAGGAATCCTGATGCTCTAACAAACATGTCATTTAACCATATAAGATAGAACAAATTTTTCCATATGCACCTTATTAAAATTTATTTAATGATATTTAAATGACGTGATTAATTTAATCTAAACACACTTAATTATTCCCTACTATTGCATTTCGACTTGCAAGGATATTTGTTTTATTTTGTCAAGGTTTTGACCTTTTTGGAAATAATTGACAACATGGAATATTATTACAACATCCGAAATATAATAATCATCAGCTATAATCAAGAAATCCTATACAAATTATAGGACCCTAACAATGGCTTTAGCTAGGGATAGCACTTCCTAGTGAAGTGTCAATAACACCATAGACTAGTAGCCTCATCCATTGGGTCAATCCCAAATCTTCAACCTTCTCTGTCATAAAAATCTTTGTGACTGAAAATCTTCAAACTGGAATCAAAACCATTCTGCACACTGAAAATTGAAATACACACTTGAACTGAAATTTGAAATTGCAATCTGAAATTGAAACTTGAAAGAATGCTTGACAAAAAATGCTCAGAGTGTTGAGCTTATTTTGACACTACTACCTACTCTACACTGCTGAAAATTTTGTTGGATCAAATAATATAGAAATGCCAATGAAGCCAGTCAAGTAGCTTTTGAAACAAGTGGTTTGCTTGATCATTTGTTAGCATAATCAAAAGGACAACTTGACCATTTGTTCTGTAAAATCAAAGTTGTAGAGTGAAATCACAACTGCTATTGGATCTGGTCATCAAAACATTATTGAACACTTGAGCTAAAAATAACCTACACGTAGTTGTCTATAGGATCAGTAAAGGCAAGGTTAATTAGTTTACCTTGCCAGCCTTCTTTGACCGGTTGAGCATGGAAGATTTCATTAGTTGTATTCTCAACATTAAACCTTGACTCCCACTGTTTAGTTTTAGTCTTTTACTTGAAAACATAATTCTCAGCAATCTAGAAATCAAAAGGCAATACAATCTCCTCCTGTTTTGGAGAAGGAATATTTTCCAAGAATTGTTTAGGATCCCATAAATTATAGGACTGAATCTGATAATCCAAAATTTTAATATCCTTTTTGAATCTTTCAACAACTAAATAAAAAAACAATCTTTACTATCAGGATAAAATTTACATAATTTCAAAAAACGAAACTTGACTGTTAAAAAATATTCATCAATTTGAAGATTGGCTGATTTATCCCTGACTTCTTTTAAAACTTCACAAGACAGGGGATTTTCCACATAACCTGTCATCTTGTTTAGCAAGAAATATGATCAACTTGTAGTGGAGTTGCCATGAGTTTTCTACAAATTTGGATTCCTTGAGAGTGGAGACATGCTAAAAGCGTTGAAGCTTTGGATAATTTGAATGTGGATTTGCCAGGTGGATGATACAACCTTCTTGCGTCTGATCACTATTGACCATTAGTAATTAGATCTGGAACTTAATTCACTTTTCTAGGGAATTTGAAAGGTTCGTCTCCAGTATGGTCACCACTATCTTGTTGTTCTGTATTTTTGAGTTTAAGGTTGTAAACACATAGGACGACATGAAAACTACTTTGGAAGCTCAAATCTAGCCTTTCCAACTTCAGAGAGCGATTTCTCTATAAAATTTAGCTTTATCTTATGTAAATTTTAGGCTACTTATCCGTGTACTCTTTATTTTGATTTGATTGTTTGGTTTATTAAACTGTCATAATTCCATTGCACTATGGTGTTTATAGATTTAACTCGTTTTGGCATCAAATTTTAGAGGAGTTTCACACGACAAGCTATGTTGCACTATTTAGATCTTTCATAATATTAAATGGATTGTGAAATAGAAAAAATGGTAAAGTTAAATAGAAATTAATGAGAAATTAAGAATTCTTTAATTTGAATTCACTAGAAAACATGAAAATTACTAACAGCCAGAATAGGGTGCTCTAAATAACAAATCCTACTCATCACAATTTCTGTTAAGTAATTGAGATTTTTAGAATAACAGAGAAAGAAAAACAATTTTTAAACAAATAAATAATAGAAACGCATCACCATTTGGTACACCACACGAATTCTGTGGAAGGTCCTTGTACTATTGATGCTCTAGGGGTTTGAAAAAATACAATATGCAGAAGAAATTACATTCAGAAATCAACATCTCTTACTTCAAATGATGAAGTATTTATACAAATTCTAAATTTAAGTATCTTGAAAAAATATGAAGATTTGTTTACAAATATCTTAAATTGACAAAAATAGAACTAAAAGATAGGATATCCAAAACTAATTAATATACTTGGAATTATCTTTGTGGATTTCTAGTGACAAAGAAGATAAATTCATATTTTATTGCAACTCTTCTTTGATTAGGTGGCATCGAAGTCACTAATTGTCTTTGAGGTTTTCCCTCCCAAAATTCTGAAAAAAATGGTCGTGTCATCCCTTTTATATTCCAAAATTATAAGAGTTGTTAGGAAGCTGAGAGATTTTTTGTAAATGATGATGTTTTCAACCAAAACATTTTTCAGTTTTTGAAAATTAGTTTCCACCTGATCAGAAATTGCATTTTAAAGCAATGACTGAAAATAGGAAAATTCTAGAAAATATACCTGCAAAGATTCATCCGAATATCCCAAACCATAATGTCTATTACAAAATTGAGAGAGGTTTTTGTGCATGAGGACGTTATCAACAAAAACGTATTTCGGGTTTTGAAAATGTGTTCTCAGTTGTCTGTAAACCATGTTTGAAATTAATGTGTTGTACAAGGAAAAAACATAATTTAACTGACCATGAAACAAACATATGACATGGAGGTGGAAGGTGTCATGGAAGCACGTGGTTGGCAGAAATATGAGTAGGTGGACGAATAGGAGTGGAAGACGAGGAGAGACATGGTGGGTGGAAATTAACACAGGAGTAATAGGCAGAGGATATGTGGTGTGATAGGAGTGGCGGAGGGGGTAGGGACAATGGTAAAGGGACGAGAGCGAAGCAATTTTCGGAGGGGGTAGAGGGTGGTAAGTAGTAATTAAAGGGGGGGTGAGAAATCAGGAGAGGGTGCCACGTTAGGATTACGCCTGATGGAAGAAACATCCCTTTCGGACCCCCCACGATGGTAAAGGTAAGATGGAGAGGGGGGACCGAAAAGAGATATGGATCGTGGATCATGATTAGTGGGGAATCTTGATGCTCTGATAGCAACATATTTTAACCATATAAGATAGAACAACTTTGTCCATATGAAACTTATTACAATTTATTTAATCACATTTAAATGATGTGATTAATTTAATCTAAACACACTTAATTATTCTCTAATACTGTATTTCCGCTTGCAATCAATTTTTTTTTTAATTTTCCCAAAGTTCTGACCTTTTTGGAAATAATTTACAACATGGAATATTATTTACAACATCTGAAATATAATAATCATCAGCTATAATCAAACAATCCTATTAAAATTAGAGGACTGTAACATAATGGTTTGGTCAAGTACTTTTAGTGTGTTTCCTACGAGTGGTTTTCCTAGAGGTTCCTTAAAGCTACCGCATAAAGTTGGCAGTGCCCATATTGGCCAATTTCCAAGGAACCATAATATCTAATGTTTCTAATTGTGTTGAGAGACACTCTCCACACCAATATATAAGAGTTGTTGTAATGTCCTTTTCTACCCCATTTGTGAACATTTTGACTGAATTAAATTTCATAAAGATAAAAACGAAAATAAAATAAATTAATAATTAAAGTAAAATGGAGGTAAATTGGTAAATGGTTATTAGACTCCATGTTTTGAGAACCCATGGTTTTGCCAATGGTGTGTGAGTGTGTGTAATGAAACTAGATTCATCTTAATCTATATCTACAAAGCACGAAGAGGGATCAGATCTTGATAACTAAAAAGAGATTTAATTGCTTTAGAAAATATAAAAGTAAACTGAATCTAAAATAATGTAAAAACAATTCATAATTCTAAACCATCTAAATAATATTTTTTTTAAAATTAATATTTATTAAATAGTGTCTATACTAACACAACCACATTTACCAATGTGG
>APFE030026875.1:201258-220027 GCA_000404065.3 Pinus taeda
AATATTAAACAAAATGGAATAATACTATAAACCCAAGGAACTAATAAACCCAACCATTAATTTTATAAACCCAAGGGATAAATATTAAAAACCTAAGGGATCAAAAAGGGATCAAGAAGCGCATAGGATTGATATTACAAACACAAGAGATCAATAAAGTTGACCATTGATATTATAAACCCAAGTTAATTATTAAACCTAAGGGATTAATACTAAAACCCCAAGGGATATGGACCCGAGGAAATAATATTAAACCCAAGGGACTAATATTATAAACCCAACATTGGTAAACCCTAATATTAACATTATAAATACTAAAATAAACATGGTTTATTTTCATGTTGAGACAATCCTTGTCAAAATGTGACATTCAACCATGCCTAACCATGGCTCGCTATGATTGTCAATGGTTGACCATGATTTTTATTATAAACCTAAGGGAATAATAAACCTAACTGATTGATATTATAAACCCAAAGGAATAATAAACACAATGGATTAATACTAAAACCCCAAGGGATTATGAACCCTAGGGAATAATATTAAACCCAAGGGACTAATATTATAAACCCAACGTATATAAATCCTAAGATAAATATTATAAACACTAAAATAAACATGATTAAACATTGTTTATTTTCCCATTGAGACAATCCTTATCACAATTCCATGTTGAACAATGGTTGACTTCATAACAAACCATGGTTGATTGTGGAATAATAAACCCAAGCGATTGATATTATAAATCCAATGGAACAATAAACCCAAGGGATTATGAACCTAAGGGAATAATATTAAAATGAAGGAGTTAATATTAAAAAACCAAGGTATATAAACCCTACGTGGAGACAATCTGTTTGATAATGTGAGATCAAACCATGATTGACTACAGTTGAACATGATTGGTTATGGTTGACCATGATTGATATTATATACCAAGTTAATAATAAACCCAAGGATTGATATTATGAACCCAAAGGAAACATAAACCCAAGGGATTAATATTAGAAAGCTAACATTGGTAGACCCAAATATAAATATTACAAACACTAAAATAAACATGCTTTATTTTCATGATGAGACAATCTTTGTCAAAATGTGACATTCAACCATGGTTGACCATGGATGGCTATGATTTAAAATTGTTGACCATCATTGATATTATAAACCCAAGGGATTGATATTATAAACCCATAATAATAATAAAACTAAGGAATTAATACTAAAACCCCAAGGGATTATGAACCCAAAGGAATACTGCTAAACCCATGGGACTAATATTATAAACCAAACATTCGTGAACCCAAATATAAATACTACCAACACTAAAATAAACATGGTTTATTTTGATGGCGAGACAATAATTATCACAATGCAACATTCAAACATGGTTGACCACAGTTGGCTATGATTGAAAATGGTTGACCATGATTGATATTATAAACCTAAGGGAATAATAAACCTAAGAGATTGATATTATAAAACCGAACGAATAATAAACCCAAGTGATTAATACTAAAACCCCAAGGGATTATGAACCCAAGGGAATAATATTAAACCCAAGGGCCTAATACTATAAAGCAAAATATGAATATCACAGACACTAAAATAAACATGGTTTATTTTCATGGTGAGACAATCCTTGTCACAATGTGACATTCAACCATGGTTGGCCATTTTTGGCTATGAATTACAATGGTTGACCATGATCAATATTATAAACCTAAGGGAATAATAAATGCAAGGGATTGATATCAGAAACCCAAAAGAATAATAAACTCAACAGATTAATACTAAAACCCCAAGGGAATAATATTAAACCCAAGGGACTAATATTATAAATTGTAAGATAAATATTAGAAACACTAAAATAAACATGATTAATCATCATTGATTTTCATATTGAGACAATCCTTATCACAAATCCATGTTGGACCATGGTTGACATCATAATAAACCATGGTCGACTAGGCAATAATAAACCCAAGCAATTGATATTATAAACCCAAAGAACAATAAGCCTAAGGGATTAATACTAAAATCACAAGGGATTATGAACCTGATGGAATAATATTAAAAAATGGACTAATATTATAAACCCAAGGTATAAAAACCCTAAGATAAATATTAAAAATACTAAAATAAACATTTTTAAATTAATAAACCCTAAGAATTAATATTTTAAACTCAAGGAATTAATAAACTAAAGGGATTATTAGTATTATAAACACAAGGAACGTTAAACCCAAGGGATTAATACTAAAGCCCTAATGGATTATGAACCTATGGAAATAATATTAAAGCGAAGGGACTAATATTATAAACCTAAGGTATATAAACCCTAAGAGGAGATGACTTTTTTCATAATGTGAGATTGAACCATCACTGACCACAGTTGACCATGGTTGGTTATGGTTGACCATGATTGATATTATAAACTCAGGTTAATAATAAACCCAAGGCATTGATATTATGAACCCATGGGAAACATAAACCAAATGGATTCCTACTAAAACTCAAGGGATTATGAACCCAAGGGAATAATATTAAACCCAAGGGACTAATATTAAAATCCCAACATTGGTAAACCCAGATATAAGTATTACAAACACTAAAATAAATAAGGTTTATATTCATGGTGAGGCAATCCTTGTCATAATGGGACTTTCAACCATGGTTGACCATGGTTGGATATAATTGACAATGGTTGACCATCATTGATATTATAAACCTAAGGGAATAATAAAGCCAACAAGCTAATATTAAAAATCGAAAGGAACAATAAACAAAAGGGATTAATACTAAAACCCCAAAGGATTATGAACCCAAGGGAATAATATTAAACCCAAGGGCCAAATATTATAAACCCAGCATTGGTAAACCCAAATATAAATACTACAAACACTAAAATAAACATGGTTTATTTTCACGGTGAGACAATCCTTGTCACGATGTGACATTCAACCATGGTTGACAATGGTTAGCTATGATTGGCAATGCTTGAGCATGATTGACGATATAAACCTAAGGGAATAATAAACCCAAGGGATTGATATTATAAACCCAAAGGAATAATAAACCCAAGGGATTAATATTAAAACCCCAAGAGATTATAAACCCAAGGGAATAATATTAAACCCATGGGTCTAATATTATAAACATAACATTTGTAAACTCGATTATAGATATTACAAACACTAAAATAAACATGGTTTATTTTCATAATGAGACAATCCTTGTCATAATGTGAAATTCAACCATGGTTAACCATTGTTGGCTATGATTAACAATGGTAGACCATGACTGATATTATAAATCTAAGGGAATAATAGACCCAAGGGATTATGAAACTTAGGGAATAATATTAAACAAAAGGGACTAATAATATAAACCCAATGTATACAAACCCTAAGATAAATATTAAAAATAATAAAATAAACATGGTTGAATTAATAAACCCTAAGAATAAATATTTCAACCTCAAGGGATCAATAAACCAAAGGGATTATTAATACTATAAACCAAAGGAACTAGTAAACCCAGCCGTTTAATCTTAAAAACCCAATGAATTGGTGAACCTAAGGGATAAATATTAAAAACGTAAGGGATCAAAAAGTGCAAGGGATCGATATTACAAACATAAGAGATTAATATAGATGACCATGCTTGATATTATAAATCCAACCTAATAATAAACCCAAGGGAATAATATTAAACTCAAGATACTAATATTATAAACCCAACATTGGTAATCCCCGATATACATATTACAAACACTAAAATAAACATGTTTTATTTTCATGGTGAGATAATCCTTATCACAATTTGACAATCAACCATGGTTGACCATGGTTGGATATGATTGATAATGGTTGACCATGATTCATATTATAATCCTAAGGGAATTATAAACCTAAGGGATTAATATTATAAACCCAAAGCAATAATAAACCCAAGGCACTAATATTATAGACCCAATGTATATAAACCTTAAGACAAATATTATAAACACTAAAATAAACACGACTAACCATCATTGTTTTTCATATTGAGATAATCCTTATCACAATTCCACGTTGGACCATCGTTGACCCTCGTCGACATCATAATAAACCATCACTGATATGGGAATAATAAACCCAAGAGAATGACGTTTGATAATGGCTGATGATGGTCGAACATGGTTTTTCATTGTTGACCATTATTGAATAATATTAAACACTAGGAATATGAACCCTTAGATCAATAAACCGAAAGGATTGATATTATAAACCCAATTGATTGATATTATAAACCCAAAGGAATGATAAACCCAATGAATTAACACTAAAAACCTAAGGGATTATGAACCCAATGGAATAATAATAAACCCAAGCGACTAATATTATAAACCCAATGTATATAAACCTTAAGACAAATATAATAAACACTAAAATAAGCATGAGTGGCCATCACCTTTTTCCATATTGAGGCAATTTTGATCACAATTCCATGTTGGACCATGGTTGACCATGGTTGACATCATAATAAACCAACGTTGACTTGGGAATAATAAACCCAAGTGATTGATGTTGGACAATGGTTGATCATGGTCGAACATGGTTGTTTATTGTTGACAATTGTTGAATAATATTAAACCCTAGGAATATGAATCCTTAGATCTATAAACCAAATGTATTGATATTATAAACCCAAGGGAATAATAAACCTATGGGATAAAAGTTATAAACCCAACACATATAAACCCTAACATGACTATTATAAACTATAAAATAAACATGGTTGACCATGGTTGATTTCCATATTAGATTAATCTATTGTGATATTGAAATAATCATAAATAGTTGGACAAATATTTAACCCTTAATATTAGGGCTTTATAAAACCAAGGGATTATTAATATTACGAACCCAAGGCATTAATATTATAAAAACAAATGTTAATAAATCCAAGTGATCAATATACCCAATGAATCAATAAACCTAATGAGCTAATATTAAAAACCCAGATGATTAATAAACCCCACGAATTAATATTTTAAGGTCACAGGATTAATAAAACCAAGGGATTACTGCTGAAAAACGATTGAGAAGAATGGCGATTGTCGCACTCTTGGTATCCCAGTTGCTCGGGAGGGCGAAATCTGATGAAGAATGTGCAGATCCTACTCCTCTTGCAGGAATTTCAACTCTCTGTGGCCTTTCGATGGTCCCACGTTCGAATCCTGTAATGTTGTTGAGTAGTTTGAACAGAGAGGAGACAGGGCAAGCGGAAGAGGTGGAGGTTGCGATTTCTCCCTTCGGCACTTTCATCGGTGTTTTCGATGGCCATGGCAAACCGGAGGACTCTCTGTATGTGCGTAATATTCTCCTCAAATGCATCGAAAGCTTGAAATCCAACATAATCGTGCTGGAGAATGATCACGCGAGGGTTCCCAAGCCCTGGGCATCGCTGCCCAGGCCTCTGTTTGTGACGGATCTTGCTGCATTGCCAAGCGGCGAATCTCAGTTTCGTGTAGCCTATCAGGAAATCATGGCGAGCATAGTAGAAGAGGCCCAGGTTTTGAGCTCCACACTGGCTGAAGTGGAGCAGGCCTCTGCTGATGCGAATATCGTGGAGCTTCTAGAGCCTGAAGGAGGGTCAAAGAAGTCACTGGCCACCATTCTTGTGAGGAGTGAAGGTGCGCGCGAGGTGTTTCAAGAAGTGACTGCACAAAAGGTATTCTCCTGGAATACTATGAAAGTGGGCTTTGTGAAACTCAGACGTTTGGACTTAGCGCCTGAACTGTTTCACGAAATGCCTGAGCGAGATGAAACGTCTTGGAATGCCTCGTTTCAGATCCAGATCAAGATCCTCTCAGGGAAAACTCTGCTACATTGGGTAGGCTCTCAGGATCTCGTGAGGGACCTCATGCATGTGCTGGAACTTAAGCTGGGAATTCCCTTTGCAGCTCAACGACTTCTCCACGAAGGTAAACAACTAGAGGATCTCCACCCCCTTTCTTTCTACAGCATTAAAAGAAATTCCTCCATTATCCTTTCCCTTCGATTGAGAGGGGGAGCAGTAGGACAGTCTTCCTCAGCCAAGGCATTCTCATACAAGGATGCTATCCATACACTGAGGCAGGAAGAGATAGTCCCACCAGTTCAGACTCCCAAACCGTTTCTGGTGGATAAGCTTGAGGAGACTCCCTCCATTGAAATAGTGCATCCAACACTGGATGAGTAAACCGAACAATTTGCAGAGCATGGCATTATTTGTAGGTTCAATGGGTTGTGGCCACGGACAACAGATCTCTACCAGTGGATCCACTCTAACTGGACCAACAATTGCAAGGTTTTATTATGCTCAAAGGGCTTTTTCATAACTGTGTTTGCTTTTGAGGAGGACTACCAAAAAACTCTAAAAGCAGGGCCTTGGTTTTGGGGCTCTGCAGGCTTATTCCTCACCCCCTGGTTCCTGGACTTCGATCCATCTTCGGCAATCATCACCAAGCTCCCAATCTGGGTCAGAATTCCTAATCTCCCAGCTCATCTTTGGCACTTTGCAGTATTCCAAGGAATCGGCAATTCTCTAGGCTGCTTCCTAGACACAAAAATTTCCAGAGG
The DNA here is from genome assembly GCA_000404065.3 of Pinus taeda. NCBI lineage: Eukaryota > Viridiplantae > Streptophyta > Pinopsida > Pinales > Pinaceae > Pinus > Pinus taeda. The sequence goes on from APFE030026875.1 coordinate 207,867, forward strand.
GGAAAAAGGCCTGTACACCTTTTCCAGAATATGTGCAGAAATAGACATCAGCAAAGGACTTCCGGACAAGATCAATCTCAAAATTGGAGACTTTCATTGGACTCAGTACTTGGATTACAAGAATACAGCTTTCCACTGCCGCAACTGCCATCTCACAAGGCAGCTTCGGAGCTCTTGTCCCTCGAAGCCTACCCCAAAAAAAAAAGCCAATCCTAAGCAGAAATCCAAAAGCTGGAAGCCTCAAGACCCTCCCCCAATGGATGCTTTTGATTTCAGCTCGGATGAAGAGGAGATGAATGAGGAAGAAATGGAGACCAAGACAGCGCAGGAACCACCCTCGACTGTCCCTGAGGATTTTTCTGTCCAGCCAAGCTCCCAGAAAAGGAATCATGAATCCTGCACCTTGGATTCAGATAAGGAAATCTCTCAATCAACCCAGCTCAGTTTTCAAATCACGGCAGTTCAGCAGTGCCCTCCTGAATGGGTCAAAGTTGGTAAAAAGAAAGGGAAAAAATTCCGCATAGTTGATCCCTCCCATGTTGGGTAGAATCATATGCTTTGTTTTGTTCTCTGGTTCTTCTAGTTACTTCCTGCTGTGTTCTTCTCTCTTCTCTTCGCTTCTAGGAGTCGAGGTGGATTGCCTATCCTTTTCGGCTGCCTATGTTCTTGTTTCTCTTGGCTCTGCCTGTTTCTAGGCTTGCTTGTACTATATTTTTTTCCTTTATTAATAGATTTAGTCTTTATCCAAAAAAAAAAAAAAAAAAACCAAGGGATAAATGATAAACCAAAGGAATTATTAATATTGAAAACATGAAAAATGAGGAAACCCAAGCATTTGATATTATAAACCAGAGGAATTAATAAACCCAAGGGGAAAATATTAGAATCCCAAGGGATAAAAATGGCAAGGGATATATATTAAAAACATAAGGGATTAATAAAACATAGGAACTAATATTTTAAACCCAACAGATTCATCAACCCACATGACTATGAATATTATAAACCTAAGGGATCAATAAACGGTAGGGATTGTTAATATTATGAAAGAAACACATTAATAAATTGAAGGGATAAACATTTTAAATGTAAGGGATTAATATCAAACCTTAGGACTATTATTTAAGCCTTAATATCAGGGATTAATAAACCAAAGGGAATAAATGATAAACCCAAGGAATTATTAATATTACAAACTTGAAGAACAAATAAACCTAATCATTTAATACTATAAACCCAAGGAAATAGAAAGCTGAAGGGATATAGTAAACCCAACAAGATAATATTATAAACATAAAGGATTAATACACCTGAGGAATTAATAAACCCAACAAACCAATATAAGAATTGGAAAGACTAATAAAACCTAAGAATTAATATTTTGAACTCAAGGGATTAATAAACCAAAGGGATTATTAATTCTATAAACCCAAGAAACTAATAAACCCAACTGTTTAATATTATAAACCCAATGAATTAGTGAACTGAAGGGATAAATATTAAAAACCTAAGGGATCAATAAGCACAAGGGATCGATATTACAAACACAAAAAATTCATAAAGCCTAGGAATTAATATTCTAAAAACAAAGGATTGATAAAGTCACATTATTAGTAATATGATAAACCAAAGCGATCAATAAACCTTGGACATTGTTAGTGTTATAAAGCAAAATAATAAATAAATGAAAGGGATAAACATTATAAAACTAATGGATTAAACCCTTAATATTGGGGTTTAATAAACCGAAGGAATTATTATTATTATAAATCCAAGGGATTATTAATATTATAAATAAAAGAGATGAATAAACCCAATGCATTTTTAGATTTATAAACCCAATGCATTAATATTAGAAAAAGAAATGATTAATAAACCAAAGAAATTAATAAACACAAGGAATAAATAAACCCAACAAACTAATATTAAAATCCTAAACAATTAATAAACCCTAGCAATTAAGATTTTAAAGTCAAGGGATTAATAAACCCAAGGGATAAAATGATAAACCAAAGAAACGATTAGTATTATAAACTCAAAGAACAAATAAACCGAAGGGTTTAATCTTATAAACCCAAGAGAAAATTATTATAAACCTAATGGATCAAAAAATGCAAGGGATCAATATTAAAAATTGAAAGGATTGATATTTTAACCCCAATGGATTAATATTATAAATCCAAGTTGTTTAAACCCCGTGATAAATATTATAAATTGAAAAATAAATATCAATGACCATCCTTAATCATCGTTGATTTTCATATTGAGACAATCTTTGTTACAATGTAGCATTGGACCATGGTTGACCACGATTCACGATGGTTGATTATGGTTTTCATCTCAAGACAATCTTCATTATAACGTAATGTTCAACAATGCTCATGATGTTTGGTTTTGAAAATGAGAGAATATATGTCATATTAAATATTTTAAAATCCCTGAGCCCTAAATCCATGACATCAATATTATAAACATAAATAATGTTATAACATAAAATAATAATAAAAAACATAAACCACAACCAACATAAGAACCACATTGAAAACCATAAAGCATTAAAACATGATAAATCATCATCACATTAATAACAACACATTTATATCACTACATTATAAACAATAAATAAATTTTAAGCCATAAATACATAGATATCAATACATGAAAGCCCAACAATAATATTATAAATGTAAACAATATTTTCTTTTATGAAAGATATGAACAAAGTGAAGGGATCCACACAAAATACGACAACAATCACAAATGCAAGAGAAAAAAATAAAATAGTAAAACTGACATTGAAGCAAGGGAACATAAATGCCAAAAACACATCTAAATTACACACATTGGATTTAAAGAAGAACAACATAATAGGACATTTTAAGACCAGAGATATACAATATTCTACATAAAAAAACAACAAGAAAAGAAAAATCAATTTCACCAACATTGCAACCACAGAAAGAACATTGAGCCTTAAGATATACTTTTTGTTTTCTTTACATCAAATAGTTCCACTACAAAATTGAACTTGAAAGACTCCATCAAAATTCATCTATGGAGTGGCCTCTTCCAAAACACTACCAAACCGATGACAAAAGAAGCACCAATTCAAATCAACAGGATAATGATCACGATACTTAATGCTTTCCAACCAATGCCTTCTTGTTGTCCTCCCAGACTCCCTCTGGTGCACAAGTAACAAGTATTTTACATGTGTTTTCATTTCATCTAGCATAGAAATATGATCATCAATAAAAGTAGGATGGAACCCAGTTTTTCTATCAAACTTGTTTCGAAGATACAAAAGAAAATTTATAGCTCCAACAATATTGTGCATTGTTGTAGAATAATAGATGACATCATTATTTTCCATATCTGCATTTGAAAGACAAAATAAAAACATAAAAATCAATAAATACATTCACAAATAAATAAGCATACACACATATATATGTGTATATACATAAAACATAACACCCCATTTGTATTTATGTTCAAAAACTTAATGTTATAATGTTAGATGGAAAAAAACAATCTAGTGTTACATGAGCCAAATGATATAAAAATTTCTACAAGTATAAGCCTCATTTCACAATAAAAAAGAAAAAAATGTGGCCAACATTCAAAAAATGAATATTGGCCATGGTGATGGCCAATATTCAAAATCTCCATTTTTTGCATTTCATGATGTAATATGAATCCACAATGTTAATATTAATATGAATATGAACCAGTTATAAAAATGATTTTGAATGATTGGTTCATATAAATCATTGCTTATGTCTGAATGGTCTGTTGCAAAGAAAATAACAATAAGCACTTAAAAAAAATTAAGTAAATTGAACAACATGAAAAACGATGTAAACAACTTTCTCAAATATTACTATGAATATGATGAATTTATTAATCTCATAAATATATGAAAATGATTATTATATTAAAAGTAAATCAAGAGGACAATAAAAGAAATTCAAAAAAGATACTATAAAGAAGGTCACAATGTTATTATTTGTATGTCATAATGATATGGACTTCAATTGCTCCTCTACCTTCTTCCTAATTGTAACAAATGCACTATATTTCATCTTGGCATAATGTTGAAAGAGAGAGGTGGTGCAATGCGTAAACGATCTATTGATTTCACTTTTGATATGGCTGTGAAGGTAAGGTCTTGCTGCTCTTTATTCCTGATATCAACTCATGCTCATTCTAAAGTCAATCCATGTGACTTGTGGATTGTATGAGCCCATGCCATATTCAAAGGAATTTGTTTTCAATTTCCTCTTATCACTCGTGTGATAGGAAAAATGTTTGGATTTCTTGCATCAAATGGAACACCAACATAATTATTAAAAAAAAAATTGTGAACATTGGAATTTGAGGTGGCTTAGAGGTAGGTGTATAAAATATATCCTTAACATAACCAAGTGCACCATTCACCAGGACAACTTCAACCCATAAATTACATGTCAACATAACACGTTGACCATGACACAACAAAACTTCATGTTCCAATTGATCATCATCAAAACCAATGATTATTGAATGCCTTAAATGCTCAACAATACATCGTGCAATTGGAGAATTTAATTATTTTAACATATGCCTATTATGGAAGGAGACCAACTTATTTGTTGGAAACATGTGAATTACTACATTAAATAAATATCTTTGTTTAGGATGCAACCTCATATTAACCCGTGACATAAGAAACTTCGAATATTCAAGAATAGGTTCTACATTTCTTATCTTATTCGGGAGTCTATGAAAACAAGATTGTTTCCCATTATTCCCTTGTTGGTGAAAGATTGTGTCAAGAGTGAAAACAATGTTGAATTTGTTCCACAAGACTTTCCTGGCTATATTACATGCATACAAAGGCCTATCTCTCAGAGGAGGAAGTTGGCTAAGGTCACCGACAAGGATGATGGATCTGCCACCAAAAGGACAACCCTTTTTCTCCAAAAATGCTTCTTGTAATCGAGCATCTATTTTCATAAATAACCTTGATCCTAGAAAGCTCATTCCATCAATCAACATATATCTAACATGTTGCATTTCTTATTGGAATACTACAAGTGACTGCCCCTATAGTGACTGCATATCTTTAATTGGAATTTTTAGAGCTGAGTGTATTGTTTTTGCATGTGTATTAAAAAGAAACTATTCCTGTTGGGGCAAGAAGAAGCAAAAGGAATTCTTCCATCACTTGATGAATTAGAAAGAGATTCAAAAATACAATGGATAAGGAAAGACTTCCCAGTGCCCGCAGTGCCATGAAAAATCATAAGAAAAGCTTCACAAATCTCATATTCAACAAAATGCCTTAAAAAAATTTCAAAAGAAAGTCATCATTTTTCCAACAAAGAATCTAGAGATGCAAATATTCTATTTGGAAGGTCAATAATATCACCCCTTGATTCTGCATTCCTTATAAAATTAATAGCTTCTTTTGAAACATCATCAGAAATAGTTATATTTTCCTAGTCAAAGGATATATCAAAGTCCCCTCAACCAATGGTGTGAATATCAGAAACATTCACATCATTTGGTGGAACCAAGCGAGAGAAAATATACCATTCTTCAAAATTATCTTCAAGATTCATTTCCTAGTTAGAAAACTCACCATATTGTTCATCTTAAATATTGTCTATAATTGATAGATTTTGATCAACATGCCATGCTCGATATCAAAAATTCCTCTAATTTTCAATAATAATTTCAGCTGAAAGGCTAATTTCTCCAGGAATGTCAAGAAATGGCATGTACAAGAGAAATTATGTCCAGCAAAAGGTTTCAAATTCCTCTGAAGCCTCATGAGGATTAGAATAAAACCGTAGATAAACCCGAAAAATAGTATGAACATCTCTAGGCTTCCATGGATTTTTTTTATGCTTGTTATCAAATGTCCAAGATCTTGTTGTTTCTATCAAGGATAGATGTTCAAGGAAAAAATGTCTCTTTTGATAATGTTGAGAAAAAGTATTCTCAGGTGAACATTGCAATCCATCCCTTGAGATTTTCATAAAAACTTTTCTTCCAACATTTAAGGAAATAAATTTCCAACTACAAATAACAAGTGGTAGCTTAAGAAACATATGACACATTTATTGTGCTCCAATGTCACAGTCATCAATCATTTCTGCAACAAAACCTTATATATTCACATAAAGAATGATCCTCAGAGCCAATAGAATTTGAAATTATATTTAACATATGATGATAACTTTCAGACCTTTTTTCTAGTTTTGATGCATACTTAGCAATATATTTCAAGACAACATAGTAAGAAAGCACTGGCTAGAAATCAACATTTGTATGCCACATTGTTTGAAGGTCAATGTTATGTAAATTGAACCCGTCATCACTTCTTGCTAGCTCGTATTTTTTTCTTCCTTCATCATCTATGAACAATCTTGATTCATCACAATGATCCCATGGAGCATTGTATCGACATGTTAGAATAGTTCCCTTTCTGTGCAAGCAAGAATCTACAGTACACCTTTTGTGCCTTTGGAAATGGTTTAACAATTCTTCATAATCATTATGAGGATTACAAGAGAAAATATGACTAGTATTCAATAGGCAAGGGTCATCATTGAGGCTTCATGGAACCATTATGTTGAGATGATGTATATCACGTGGATTCGATGTAGTTACAAATTTGTCAAAGAATCTCTTTTGCAAGTTGTACATCATAACCATTTGACCAATCAAGTATTTCCATGTCAGGAGCACCTTCTAAACATAGGAAACCATGGATATGTGTTGAACCTCTATGTTGCCACTCATATATAAAAAAATGAAGGTATAATTACTACAAACAATATAAATATAATCATAATAAAAGTTGACAAATTATAGAGAAAAAATTCAACAACACAAACCTGTACCAGAAGTCTTTAGCTTCAAGATATTTTTGGACAACTTCCTCTCGAAAAATATTGAATCTACCATGCATAAATGTGGCAACAATATGAGGGTATTGGATAACATTCTCAATTTTCATACAATTCTCATTTAAAGAATGAGAATGTGAATGCATGGGAATGAGGTTATTCAACTATGGAAACTTTGTGTCAGCTGCACTCAAAGTAAAAAATAAATACGAACATCCTAGCTAAGTAATCATGTCAGTCAATTCAACTTGACACTTAGTCTAGTATTCCCTCGTACCTCTCAGAGCAGAGCCAAATTGCATAAGATTCGCAACCAACTTATTATCTCATAAATAAGATAGTTGGTGATGCAACTCTTAAATTGTTGTATATGAGTTATCATGTAAATGTTTCTTTACAAAAAAAATAGCAGTTTCTTAGCTCTGATGGTGCATTATCATGTTCAATAGGTAATATCAAAAGTGAGGATGGTTTTCGAATCTCTGATCATAGTACCTAAGAAGATGCAATGCATACTCATGAAGTTGAACACTACAAATACGTGGTTGCAACCAATCAACATCACTAGTGGGGAAAAATTTTGGGAATGCCATATCTAATAACCTCTCTGTATTATATTCATTCACTAGAGAGGTTCCAATACTGGGCCAATCCATGTCTTGAACATTTGAAGAATAAACATTATCAAGAAATGCTCTAATTTCTTCCACTTCTCCTTGTTTGTCTAGTAGACGGACAAAACAAGAATAAGGATGAGAGGGAAAACACTTAGTAGGCAACCCTTCATTATTATTTTCATTGATCTTAGATTCTTCAATATCAAAATCAACAAATTTAAGCCTGAAGGAGACATCTGTTGATCTTTCGGGCAGAGCATTCACTGAATCGCAGTCAATTACAACATCTCAATAATATTGATCTTATTGGATTTTGAAAAGAAATGTAGCCATTACTCGAGATCTTTTGACATAATATTCATTATATTTAGACTTAGCAGCATGTCTCCTCATAATTAGAAAGTCAATATATTCAACAAGTCAGGGAAGACTTTGTACAATTGTAGAAATATATTGAGGAAAGATAATTGTATGACCACTATACTTATATTTCCCACCTCAAGCATGTGTCACTTGCAAAATAGGATTAACATGTGCTATTAGCATTTCTTCAACTTGAGTAAGGACTCTTAAAATATGAGGTTGCTCACCAGGATCCATGCTATTATATCGACAAAAAGGATGGGCTCCTCTTTCACTCTTGCATCATCTGCAAACAAGTCCTTCATCATGTCTCAAAGCCCAGATTCTAGGATATGATTCTTGGTAAATGTGGCACATTTCGATAATTGACAAGCTATTTATATTTTCTAGAAATATTTTATGCACTGAAATCATGTTTTCATCAAAATGAATATGATCTCTATTGGTTGAACCATATTTAAAACCATTTGGAAGAGTAAAATTTCTTCTAAAATGTACTTCACCTTAAAGAACATGAGACTCCCTTCGCAAATTTTAAGCATGTGGAATGGATCTATGACAAGTTATTTCCAAATTTATGGTCTGAAATTTGCTAACCTGAGAGGATGTAAATGTCTCCTTGTTATAAGAGATTTTAAAAATTAATTTCCAACTAATTATAAATGAAAAAAAATGAAAAAGAATCAAATGCATTCAAAATTTACATTTGTGTCTTGATGTGGATGAGGGTTATGAGATGGTTTCTCTTGGCTTCTAACATCAGTGGATGGAACATTTTGGGAGTTATTTTCTATGCCTTTATTCAAATGAGTTGTTCCCTATTTCAAAAAAATAAAATACATTAGAAAACTAAATGTCCAACAAATAAAGATTCAAAAATGGAAAACAAATCAAATACATTGAACATATATATTAGGTTCACAATTTGATGTTTTGGATTCCAATTCTCCAACCTAATGATAGGAAATCATTTTTTCTCCATAAAAGGTTACAAAATACAATTTCCAACCAACAATAAATGTAAAAATGAGAAAAATATCAAATGCACTCAGCATTTACATCTGTTTGATGATGTGGATGAATGCTATGAGATGGTTCCTCTTCACTTCTAACATCAATAGATGGAATATATACGGAGTTAATTTGTATGCCTCTATTGAATTGACTTATGTCCTGTTCGAAGAAAATAAAATACACCATAAAATTCAATTCACAACCATCTAGAAAGTTAAAAAATTAAAAGAAAATAAAAAAAAACATTGAAAATTTACATTAGTTTGACAATTTGATCATCGAGGAGAATGCACAGGAAGGTTATGACATGCTTCATATTCACTTCTCATATTAGTAGATGGAAAACTTTGGGAATTAATTTCTAGACCTCTATTAATATGATTTGTATCATATTCCATGAGAATAAAATAACCTATAAGTTTAGTAAATAAAGCTTTGTAAATATAGGAATGTAATAAAACAACCACTGTTGTAGAAAAAATAAAAATATCATTGTGTTACCTCAATTCTTCTACGCGAAATGTTATCGGGGATGACTGATTCTCTTGGTGGGACCACATTACTTTGAGAAGAAGGATGGGAAGATCCAATGTTTTGAGAAACTGGCTCCAAATTATCAAACAAATGGCCAAGTAAACTATCATCCAAATCATCCACACATTATCATCATTACCTACACCATGGATCTTTTGCAACCTTTGGCCATCAAAACATCCAATTGGACACATGAAAGGGTTACGGTGGACATTTGCATCCACGTTATCAATATGGCATTCTACCCGATTACGTGATGTTTCCCCAATGCTATGAACATTTTTAGGAGAGCACTGAACAACAATATTATGCCAACGATGAGCATATTCTGATAATGAACTATACATAGGAAATGTTCTTTCCATTATATCATCCATAGTATGATACTTATGAGGAATTATAAAATCATTTTCAAGAGTGACTTCACTAATTTTTCTATGATATGTGGCTCTCCTATGATCATTTATGGCATCCTTATTTTTTTGATACCATAAACGACAATTTTTATTCGATCTCTCATGTGATTTTGGTGACAAATTTCATTTTCTTGTATGCTTTCTTGTGCCTTCAGATGACATGTCTACAATGAATAATAAAATACTCATTATAGAATCATAAACATGGAACATAACAAATATCTAATATAAACAAACACAAAAGAATGAAAGAGGCACAAGTTTTTCTCTAGAAATCATAAAAACATAAAAAGTGTATATGTTATTTTTTCCAACCATATAAACTTATCAAAATTTATAAGGCTTTTTCCAAATGGCTAAAAACAAAAATAAAATTTCCAAAATGGCTAAAAACATAAATGAATTCTTCTAAATGGCTTAAACAAAAGGTATAAATTTTCATGTATCATATTAGAATCAAAATGAAACCCATACTATTGGGACATAATACTCTAATAATTATGACTTGGAAGTATATCTAAAACATTTGGAACTATGTACTATCAAAACATAAATGAAAATATTAAAATGTACATAAACATATAGCATTGTTTAAGAAACAATGACAAAAACCAATACAAATAATATGTATAACATAACTTATACGAGTTATAATTATACAAACAAAGAAAAATGCATAACATCGATACACATTTAGATGTAATTAAGAAAAATTTAGGGGAAACAATATGAAATTTTCTATAACATAATTTTAAAGTATTACCATAAAGACCCATAGTATGTATAGATACAAAAATGGAAATATTTTCCACAACTGTAGAGAGTATATAAAATGGAAATATTTATAGGAACACCTAAGAATATTAATATCCTAAGAATCCATATCCATATCCAATGTTGGAATCTCATCAAGAGAATCCATATGGGGAGAAATTGCAAAAAACATTTCCATACTCAATTAAATCATTGCAATACTCCAACGTTGGATACGAAACCTAGACATCTGTTCATTAGTTGAATTATCAATATCTATTGGAAAATAGATGTCGGTCATCATGCCATATAATGTTGAAATTTGGTACCGGAGGACAGGTGGTTCCCTTAGGCTTTGATCTTTGGCCTAGGGAAAAGTGTCCAAAAGATTTTAATTTTTCTCCTAAAGTGACTTTATAATTTTTATAAAGTTAAAATCTAATTTAAAAGTGACTTTAAGTGATAAAGTTACTAAGTCTAATTTCAAAGTGACTTTTATAAAGTCAATGAAAAATTAGAAAGGAAAAGTGACTTTGGAAATAAATGACTAAATGGGGCTTTATTAAAGTGGGTGAATTAAAAAATAGAAAGTGATATTTAAATGTGCATTTAATCTCAGCCATTGATCTAAATCTATTTCAGCCATTGGATTTAGGGGTCACCTAAAAGTCACTTGGATCACCCAAAAGTCATTTGGAGTTATGTTAAGGGAGGAAAAGGAGGAAAAGATCACATTCGATTCAATTCTTTCATGAGCAGATTGAGAGAAGGAGCGCAAGAGAGCAAGGGAGATTTCTGGACAGTGAGCTGCGGAGTATCACCAACGGAGTTTCAGCAGCGAAGTAACAACAACGAAGTTTCAGCAAGACAGTTTTTTAGCAAGGCTGAGATAAGTTGTAAAAGTTTGCTGAATATTTTCTTGCTGTAAAAAGGTTTTTTTCAGAAATAAAGAAGAGCTCTCAAACTGGTTTTCCCCAAGAGTTGTAGGGGGTTTTCCAGGGTCACATTGACCAAAAATATCAGTGTTTTAATGTGTTTTAATGGTTGTTTATTACTGCTGACTTTTATTTCTGCAATTTCCAGCATTCTGTAAAATTTCCAGAATTTGTGTTTTCAGCAAATTTATTTTTTTCAACTTGTTGAATGTATGGTTATGGGAAAGGGCATTTAACTACATGGGAGAAATAATGAGAAATTGAAAACCGGCGTGGGAAAACAGAAATTTTAACATGGTATCAAAGCTTGAGTGCTGAAGGGCAGTTTGGGATAGCAAAAGAGAAAAATTACAGCTGCTGATTTTTCACTCAGAAAATTCCAGCAAGCTGATTTTTCATAAACAGCAGGTTTTATCTTTACTACAGCAGTGCTATTTTCAGTTTTAGGACAGCAGAATGTCATTGGGATTGAGGGTGGAGGATAGGTTGCACGGGCATACAAATTACAGCGTTTGGAAGGAGAGAATGCAAAGTATCTTTGAGGAGGCAGAAGTCTGGGATATCATGGTGCATACCACTCAGACCCCTGTTGTTGTGCCTACTGATGCTACTCAGTTGGCTGCTTATAAT